>JBBPLD010000107.1:0-60517 GCA_038089555.1 Chalciporus chontae | reverse complement strand
GGGAGGGTCTTGGCAATGTCGCTCAACAAAGACGTGGTGAAGTTGACGACTTCGGGAAGAGCAAAACGGAGCTGGCCAGCCGGGGGCTCGTTGGCATAGGTCGTCCAAGGACTAGCGTCGAAGCAGGCAATATAATCGGGGTAGGACGTCCCAATGATAGCGGTATGTCCAGGGGTGTCGATTTCCTGATGGTGACGAGGTCAATCACCCAATGATCCTGCGTCGAACGGTGAATCATACATACCATCAGAACATCGATACCACGCTGCAAAAAATCAACAAGGATTCGAATCACAAGCAAGAAGAAAACGTACCGAAGCAGCATACTGAGTGATGTATTGCACGTCGTTCTCGCTGTACATCTCCTGGGCAGAGTATGCACCGTTTGTGGCGAGCTCAGGATACTGAGCAACCATCAGCGGGAAACTCTGACTGTCGGTGATGTGCCAGTAGAAAGTGTTAATCTTGATCCAGCTCATGGCGTCGAGAGTTCTGAGGATGGTATCGACGGGGAAGCTGCATCAACGTAACAGTCAGAACGTGTGTTTGATAGTACAAGGGATGAACTACACATACAAGTTGCGAGAGGTATCGAGCCCCAAGCCACGGAATGGCTGTCACGATTTGCGTGAGCTCGGTTCCGGGAGAGCATAGCGGCACACTCACATATGCAGGTTGATCAGTGATCTCAATGGGCGCGTCGACGGTGTAAATCGTGTTGTCATAGTCGTACCAAAGTTGAGTAAAGGTAGTCAACCCTCGGAAAAGTCCAAGAGTCGAGTTGGCAGTCAACATAGCGGCCGAACCATCGGTAGGGACGCTGAGGGTGTACTCCTCGCTACGCGTACCGAGAGGCTTCACAGACTCTGTGGCGATACTATTGACCTGCCCGCCACTCGTAAGACTGATCTCGAGGCTTTTGAGAGACTGTGCCTTCTGGAGGGCAGCGGTGTCGCCTGAACCACGTCCTACGACAAGACGTCCGAGCTTGTCGTTGGAGATGTAGTACTCTGCCTGCTTGGCAGCATCCTTGAGATCACTAGGGGCGTTCTTGACGTTGACGTCGATGTGGAAGCCATTGGAGAGCTTGAGCGGGGTAGATCCAGTGGAGAGTTGGGATGGAATAGGCCACAATGCCTGTACGCCAGAGGGTACAATGCAGCTAGCAAAGAGGGCGAGAACCGCAAACGAACCGCGGATGGCCATGGTGACTCACGGTGGGTTCCCCGTTGCGCGTAGTAGGTTCGGTTATAAAGCTGCCCCAGACCGCTTGGGGTTTGCCAACCGCCATGGGAGAGCGACTGCATGGTCGCCGCAGCTTGGGATCATGTGGACCGTCCGCAAACGTTATAATGGACGCCGTGCCCGACCGTGTCCCACCGTGTCCTCCCCCTGGACGGAACTATAATTATTGTAAGACTTGCTGTAAGGTTTAAAATCGATCGTGCACGAGGACGACATGTTCAACTTGCGAGGAAGACTCGCGTTTTATGCTAAGCGACTTCATTTACACCCTCAGCTGATCAGGTCAGGCCCAATGAATGATCATAACTTTCATCAGAAAACAGTAGTGTGCCACACTGGATGTCCCAGATCAACTAAACAGTCGTCCAATGCAGTTGCTCGCCTCGCAACGACAGCGTGCGTACACCGCATGTTCCCTCACCGACTCCTCACCCTCCTGTCTTGATTTCTTAATCTCCTCCCTCTTCTCCTGTGGGGAACACGTCAGAGCCGACGACAAACAAGCAGCCTGCAACTCACATCAATATCTCCATAATAAGAGAAACACAATTCCTCCCAGGGATCCACATCCCGCGTGGTGAATATAGCCAGTGACGGCTTGTTGATGTCCGCATCGTCAGTGTAGCACGCAACTATCTTGCAGTTCGGATCGCAGCTGTGATTCTATCCACACCAGCGTCAGTCGATATTCATCCAGTCGCAGGATGAGCGAATCATGCTTACCAGAAAGCGCGTGAACTGGCGGGACCATCATCGCCGTCAGTCAGGTGGCATCTCATTCGGAGACAATTTCCCACTCACGTTTCCAGCGTGATACGCATCGACCACATAAAGATTTTCCCATTCGTCCGTCTCATCCATTCCCAACTTGAGGTGATGGAAGTCGACCGAGAACAGGTACGTCCGCCCATAAATATCATAGTATCTGTTCAGCAGACCATATCACCATTAGACCATGAATTGACAGCTGATTGCGAAGACACAAACTTTCCACGTTCATCAGCTTCCTGTTCTGTCAGGAGTTCGCCAGCGTAGATACCGAGGTACGATCCTCTCGGGATCCTTTTAGCCCCAGCAAATACACCTGTAAATGTGTTGATAAGAAAACCCACACAGCAACCAAGTGAGATTACACTTGCCCCAACCCTTGTGCTCTGTCTTAGCAATATGAACCGGCCACTTTCGTCCGTTCTGCGCCACCTGTTAACCTGACATCAACATCGTGAAAACGGGAGCAGGGAATGCAACATAAACGCACCCGATTTGGACAGTCCTCGTCGCAGCCACAAAACTGATTGCACTCAAAGATAGGGTATTCAAACATCTGCAACACCCCTTTGTGATCATACAGGAACGGTGACCCAGGCCACGACGAGGGGAAATACTCCCTGTCGATATACCACCTCAACCACTGCAACTGTTTCTTCACACACCCGCACGTCCCTGACTTGGGATCACACTTGCCAATGCACCCACAGCTCTGGAGATTCTTGACATCAGGCGGTACGACGCCATCCCCATGCCACATCTCGTTCGTGTAATGGAACTCCCATTTAGGCGTGACTTCATCTCCGATCCCATTGTCGTATATCTCGATTGGAGGTGCTTCGGGTTCGCCTCCTGCGGCATGTCGGATATGTGCCTCGAACACCTTTCGTCCATGTTCAGAGTTACGGAACTCGGGAGGAAGGGCGTTCATATGGTCTTGTAGCTCGTGAGGAAGGTCCTTGGAGCGTTTGAACTCGGGTTCGCGATTGCGCTGCTCCTCGGCAAATGACTGCCAAGAGAGCACACGGTATCCACCAACGTAGTCGTCGCCAATGGGTTCGGCAAGAGGTTTCTCCGGAGAGACGTCGCGGCTGGGTTGTCTGAGAGAGCCCAAGGGGTCAATCGAAGACTCTTCAGTCGAGACCAAGAGCCGTTTAGACCGTTGATGACGCGCACTCGGTGGAGGTAGCTGCAGCGACGTACTCGACGCAGTCTTGCTGCTGGCAGCAGAAGCAGCAGCGGGGAGTACATCCGACTGTGCAATCTGAGCACTGGACAAAGATTCCGACCGTCCTGTAATACCTACCTCCGATTCAGACCCAGCGCCATCATCGCTGGTTAGATTGGCAGCACACTCGTCGGCAGAATCTCCATCTTCTCCAGAACGGCGTCGTCTGTGAACCTTCCGGCGCGGTGCCTCCTTCCCAGGGAGGATCGGGACAGGGGCTGGCTCAACGGTGTCAAGTTCAGTCGAACTATCCCCTTCAGGCAAGACAAGTTCCGGAGTCGTTGAGTATCGAGGGGAAGCTGCGGCGCTGATTGTGTTTCCGGAATCGTGGTCAACGTTGAAGGATGGCAGGCTCGTACTCTGTTTGGATACAGGCGGAATCAACAGGCTTTCGCAAGGAGCATATAAGGACTTTCCACTTACCGCAGTCTCCTCCACACCGGTCGAACGGGAGTGTCCAACATCTATATTCGATTCCTGAGCGGTCTCCACTGCATCAACGGCACTCTTGCCAATATCCTCGATAGGTAGTGCCTCTTGTCGAGTTTCAACCCCCTCGTCAACCGCTGGCACGTCAACAGCCCCCGAAACGCCCCCAATCTACTCAAACAAAACTCAATTCAGCCCCCCAAAACACGCGTATATGCTGCAACATACCTCGCTGTCCACATCCATCGCGACATCGCCTACATCCATCTGTCCGTCCATCTCTGGCACATCTTCATGAGACAGATGCACCGAAGCAAGTTCCAGGAGCTGATCGGTCTCGTCTTCTTCTTCCCCCTCAGCATCCCGAGTCTGTGCACCTGGTGCATCCTCCACGCTCGTCGACAGATCCGGACCTCTACCCACCTCACCACCAGGCTGTTCGTCGACCTGCATCGCATCTTCGGCTGGCGTATCCCCATCACCACCCCCACCAACACCCACACCAACACACGCCCGAGGAACCAAATCCGGCACTAACGACGACGACATCGATGACGACGACACCGACGCCGATGGCGACCCCTCAGAAAACCTAATCGGTCTCGGCGGTCTCGGAACCGGTCTCACACTCTGTAAAGGCCCCAACAAGGACGTACCCAGGCTAGCACGCGATCGAGGGACGGTGGGAGAGGTGAAGGGATCTGTGACTTCTGTTTCTTTTTCCTTGCCTTTGCCTTTGAGACTGCTGCTGACACTGGCGGTGCGTTGTTGGACGGGCGAAATGAACGCTGAGAATGGAACGAGTGGTGTATGTCTCTTTCTCGCATTGGCACTCTCGATCTTGCGCGCAACACCTCCAGACGAAGACAACTGGTTATTGCTTGCGTCGATCGCGACACCAGCAGACTTCGCAGCGTCCTTCGAGGTCGCATTCATAGAAGACTCGGCATGTGCATTGGCCTTGGAAGGAGTCGATCTTTGAAGCTGGCTCGGCGGGAAGTTACGTTTAGCAAGAAGAGATCGGAGATTATCCAAACTTAGGGGTCTGCCGAGCGTTCGAACAGGCGTCGCGGGTCGTGATTGCGACCGAGACGGTGTTTCTGAATCCGTACGTGGTGGGGCTGGAACTGGAAGAGCTTGTTGGCCTTCGACAGCCTGAGTAGTCTTTGGAGAGCCGGAACGTTCTTCTAGACATGAACATCAGCAATCATATTGTGACACTTACACCAACGGCAACTCACTTGTCGCGGCGACGAGAGTCCGCGTTTTAGTAACCGAATCAAGCTGGGCCCGTTCTCTAAACACTTCATTAAGCGCATCGACCAACGACAGAGGTGTATGCACTCGTGGAATACGGGGTGGAGCGATCACAGGAGGACCAGCAGTCTGACCCACACTCCCTGGTGTCGTGGGAACCTGCTGCAGCTCGACTGGAATCGTTTGAGGCGGTTTCGCCGTTGGAGCAATGATGGGACGATCGGAAGATTGAGTGTCAGCATCTGATACGGGAGGAACTTGCTGCGTCTCTGGAATCTGCGGGGGAAAGGACGGTTTCGACGTTGCTTCGATGGACGTCTGCATTTCGACGATAGGTTTTGGTAACGCATCCGAGCTAATGCTAGGTTCTGCAGTGGCAAGTGCTTCCATTTGGATCCCTGTGAAGGGATTTTGCTCTTCCCAAACTGCTGATGGCGCTGATGCGCCTCCTTGATACGATCCTGATGGAACAGGTACATCGACATCACCCACAAGCACAGGTTGAACTGACTCTTGTTGCGATGCAGCATCCTGCATTTCAGCATCAGGATCGCCTCTCTTCTCCTCCCGAACGGACTCGACCCGCGAAGGCACCTGTGCAAGAGGGGATGCGACCTTTGGCGCATTGGTCTCCCTTTTCTCACCCCCATCCTGTGCGCTACCTGAAACATTCCGCATAGACCGTGCCCCAGCCAAAGCTCTCGAGAAGAACGGGTTCTCGCCCGCCTCGGGAAGTGAGCGTTTGAACCTAACGCGCTTGTACGATGAAATATCCGGCATCACAAGCGACCTCGATTTTGAAAGCAACGACGGTAGTTTAGTGGTTGTAGGCGAGAGCGAAACCGACGGGGGAGTCATGGGACTGGGCTGCGATAAGTCGGAAATAGTTGGAATTGGAGTAAGCTTTGAAGGGACTGGTTGGGAGACGCGAGGAGGAGGAACAGATTTCAGCGAGTTCGGTTTTTCCTGGGGTTGTTTTTCTAACGCTTCCTTCGTAATCTCGTCGCTCGACGGGGTCTCTGGTATATCAGGCGATGCTGGCATATCGTTCGGGTCCACCTCGCCTTCCTCGAGATTCATAGCCACGTCGTGATCTCCGGATGGTTTCCCACTTCCCGGTGTGTGCTGCGGGAGCTCTCCTTCCGCAGGGGTCGATGTTTTGAAACCAGGGACGGGAACATCTTCCTTCTCCACGACTTTCTCCGCTGTCTCAACCTCGACACCACCTGTCGATGTGGACTCCCCACCCTTTAGAACCCCTGACATCTCTTGATCACCGTCCTGTTCGAGTTCATCCATGTTGATAAACGAATCAAACAACGCATCTTGTCCTTCAGAGTCTTCGGTGGGTTCCCCTCGCACATCCGTGCTGACGGGGTCAGCCGAAGAATCGACTACCGGACCCGTGGCTCCCATGTCCATGTCCCCCCACCCCAGGTCGGTCATATTCCCATCCCCAGCGGCGTCAAAGTTGTCAAAGTCAAAGTCATCAGGAGGTGGATCATAAGAAGTGGCAGCAATAGGGGTCTGGGGGGCTGCTGGAGTAGGCGCGGCAGGCGCAGGGCCAGAGGCAGAGGCAGGCACAGTTGGTGGAGTTTTATTAGACTGCTGTGATGGACGCGGTGGTGGAATAACGGGATTCACTCCCGATGTTGGCTTGGGTGCGGGGGGAGCGGTCGGGTGTAGTCGTGCAGACACGGATTGGGATGCGGGCGCAAAAGCCCTCGGAGCCGCATCGTCTTCACTAGTCGTAAGTGAGATGACCTCTGCATCAGCAGGCGGTAGAGGACGCTTGTTAGCCAAGCGAGGTCGATTTCTCGCTTGTGTTGAGCTTGGACGTCCACTCCCATTCCGTTGAGATGGAACCGGGATAACGGGGTCGTCTTCTGAACCACTTGAGATGATGATGGGATCATCTTTGTTCATAGCCACGTTTCGGAGCGGTCTGCCATTGGTGGACTGTGACGGACGACGTGCAGAATCAGTCGAGTCGGTCAGCTCAATCACATCTGTTGCTCGCTGTCTGGATAACTCGAGTGGACGAGAACGACCCAAGACGTCACCGTGATTGAGACGTATTGCTAAGGAGCGACAAGGGTCATGAACGTGAGGGACAACACCCCGAGGATGGAGATGACATACGATTCCGTTTTCTAATACGCGTCCGGGCAGCAGAAGAACTGGACGAGTCAGCTTTGATATAACAGCATAAGAGTTGCAGAGTGAGCGTAATGAAACGCGTCGCGTGAAAGGCAATTGGTGAATGAATGTCCTCGCACGAGCAAAGAGGACTCACTGGATCTTTGTGCCATTTCCAGGAGAGAATTCGTGGTGACCTTGCGAACGTTCCTCGGCTGTGTCGTCTGCTTTCTGGCAGTCGGAAATTGATGTCGAATGGGACTGGCCACTGCTCTCTGTCTTGCCCGTTGTCTCTCTTCCTCCCTCTCCCTTTCACGGGCATCGGTCCTCTGTACGGTTTGTGATATTGTCCCTGGAAAGTCAGAACTTGAGGTGTCGCTCCTGGAGCGGACATGTGTAGGTCTGGGACGAGCAGGAGCTGCTGAAGGCAGGGGTTGGGTTCGCGGTGGGGCTGGTCGAACGCTGGCTGAGCCACTAGTCAAGGACGATGTCGGACGCGATGAAAGAGAAGCCAATGGATCTAGACGAGGAAGTTTTGGAGGTCTTCTAGCTGAGAGGGAGTCGCCCGCCTTTCGTTTTTGGATAGGAGTTGGATGTAACTCGTCGTCCGCTTCGTCATCACCCATGTCGAGGTCGAAATCTGAGTGTGCAGTCGATTGCGAGCTATTCGCTGTGCTAGGTGTTGGTTCTGATCAACGTAGATGCAAGTCGTTAGCTAAAAAGTTGTGTTTAAGTATCGGTGCATACGCGCAAGGACAGCCCACGACGGGCCGGGTGACGATGGCAAGTTCATGACTACCAAACCTCCGCGACACGACGACAACGCAAGAGCTCGACGCAAATGCTCGACTCCAAGGTAGAGAAAGAGTTTGCGAACAACTGCCCACCAGCTCATTCATTCTGTCGCAACTTCCTTGCTGGTTTCTTCGCGCGGTCGATCAACGTCAACTTTGACTCGCCGATCCCATCGGTATCAGACTTCTTGGGATCCGTCAACGACGCTGTAGTTCCTGGGTTGAATCCCCAATAATGAGCTCGCTAGAACGTCCCGTAGACCCCATTTCCAAGCGCTGCAAACCAGCACGATCAGCTCGCCAGACCATCAAAATGTCTACTACAAACGATCCGTTCCACGAGAAGGTCAAGGGAGCGCCCATCCAGGTTGTCAACGAAAAATTCAAACTCTCAAGAGACGGTTATCTAGGATTCGGCCTCACTACGACTACGTCTTCGCTGGACGCGATGAACCCATCAGCTCGCACAGGCTCACTCGAAAGGAGCAGACCGTGTTCTCGCAGACGTTTGTGACGAATTAGGTCTTCCTTACTCTATCAAAGCGTTCTATGGCAACCGATCGCCCTCATCAGCTCCGTAGAGCTCTCATTACGATCATACAGCGTCCTCTCAAAACCGTGTCTACTGAACCCGGTTTTACCCCGGATCAGTACCTGCAAAAGACTGTCGAGGGATTGACGATCGAACTGGCCGAGTTTGTTCTGGTAGTCCAGGGCCACTATCTGCCGCCCTACTGGCATGGTCTCGACTCCCTTAGAGCACTCTGCAAGGGTCCGATCACCGAGGAGGTCACGGGCTTAGGGTCTCGATTGGGTTTAATATGAAGTGCGTGGACCCGAGTGGGAACGAGCTGTACGTGGATCATTTTTATGGAACTGGGTTCATGTTTGTTGCTGTCCTTGGAAAGTGAATGCACGTCTGTGATCAGTGCATGTAAGTATCGAGGTGAATGAATATTCGACAGAGGATCCCGCTATTTCTGTCCCCTTCTGAATCCTATCCACTCCTCGTAGAGGCGTATCTAACCCCTGGCCAGTTGATGCCCCCATTCAAATCAAGCACCCTGACTTAGGGGATACACATGGACGGAGTGTGTTCGAGACGTAATATTGGAATACGTCAATATTGGACCTACCACAAGGTCGGTTCTCGCAGACCCTTCGATTGATTCCAGTTGGGTCAATGGCGCAATGTTGGTTGGTGTATTGATACCACACATGGACTGATTGATATCTCCTTCGATACACCTGCAGGGTGCTGTGTGTAAGTGCGCATGCCCTGATGCCCTGACTCGGGTCCCAGCGAATGTTTCGCAAATATATGTTCAAACTGGAACGAAAACTTTCAATGTAAGAAACAGGGCTGTTGGACGCATAAATCATTATCTTATCTTCTTGTGAGGTCCTACGGATCCAAACTGGACTATGTCTTTTGGGACCAGAGCCCAGTGGCTACAGTGGTAAATGCACCCTTCCAGACTACCAATTGTCGCTTTATTATAGTCAAGGCGATACACATCGGTAAGTGATCAATCTTTCTCTCTCTCTGATCACAGAGACGGAGTTGTACATTATAAATTAAACGTCTACGGTGAAGCTCGTCCGATCATCTGTGCGTCTGCCATGGTCTTGCAGCCAAGCGATTGCATACACGGCCCGAGTCACCAAACTCGTGCGCAAGCTCAAATCCGATATATTTTCCCTCTGGTAAGGTGGATTCGTCATTCACAAGCTCAGCAAGAGCGTTCTTCAGGTTCTCGTAAAGGCGTAGGAATCCGCCCTCGTGTTGGGTGGGCAAGATGACCACCAAAGAACCGAGCATTGTTTGACTTCGTGGAGTATCTTTGCGAGGAAATCGCCCTTGCCTGATGCACAACTGCACGTCAGAACACCACGATATACCTAGCAGAGGCCTGTGATGAGGTCAATCTCAAGTATTCCCTGAAACTGCTCTACCGCGGAATTTACTACGCCGACATCTCCCTGGTCGCCGACGAAAAACTCACTTCGGCTGACTGCAAATGCAACGACTTCGAGTGCTTGGCTGAAGGTCTACGTAAGCGGAGGTTTGACCGTTCAAAACGTCGAGGGCGTCGAATTCGTTGGGTGTCCGTTGAAGCGAGTCTTTTCAGGGGATTCGGATATGTCGTTTCTCCAGCAGTTTTATCGTGATCCGATCACGAAGATTAATATTTGGGAAGTGAGATCTATGTCCTCGGTGAAGATTCGTATTACTACGATGAGCGCACATTTACAGCGGGAGTGCTTGTTTGTTGATCACCGTCGATCCTGTATACATACTACATAGTAAGCGTCCTGCAAGAGACTCGTCTTGTGATGTGATGCGTTTTTTTTCTTTGATCCATGCAGCGTTCCTGTGTAAATATTGTGAATTCGACTTCACATATGTTCTAGTTTGTGTCCGGACTCAAGGCCCCAGTTACATGAGATATGTACATAAGTTAGCTTTGACGAATACTTTGCCGTTCTTCCGAGGTTGTCGGAAATGAACGGTTCGGGACCAATTTGAGACTGGTGATGGGGACTTCGGAAAACCGGCTTTGATGTGTCCTATCTCAATTCTATCTGTTAATTATCGCACTGATGAGTCCTCTTGCTTCTTTCTCTCCAATCACAATATTAAATCTTCTGAGTCCGTTGGCAAAATCTCGTGTGCTGTGCAAGTTCCCGGGTAATGCTACAGGCGTCTATCTGCATGGAAAATGGGCTCACTGCAGCCCGCTAGTTCGTTGGATGAATAGATGTGTTAACCTGGACGTCAGCTTCAGCGACTGTCAGTAAGTACTAATCAGTGCGCCAATCCCATTGGGCAGGGACGACGACACCATTATTGGCACTGGCAGTAGGCTTGGGGATGCGGCCGCCGCCGGAGTAAATTTAAACCCGAGGAACATCATGATGAGTGGGTGGTTCAAGGTTTGTGGGAAGGAAGGTGAGTGGTTGTTTCAGACCAAGTTGTTGATGAACTTGGACTCGTTCGCGCGTGACATGGGTAGGGCTTTTTGCCCTCCGGGAGGGTAATCTTGATACATCCTCTCCGCGTTCGGTCTCACTGATAAGTTAGCTCGAGGGGGGCCTTGTTCCAACGAATTTGGGTGGCGAGTGCATCAAACCAACCTCGAGGTCTCTGATGTGACCATGTGGCGATGGGGGCCATTCTCGGTCCGGCAAATCATCATGAAAAAATTTTTGTATGAAGTCTCACCGGCTGTGATTGGCAAGGGCCGGGAAACATGTGGATATCTTTCCCAGCAGGATTCAGGTTGCCTTGGATCCAATCATATGCGGTTTCTTCAAAGACCCTCAGCGCGCAACTCCTGGAGGTGAAATTGCAAGAGAGCCTGCAAATTTCTAGGCCGAATGTTCGATCTTTCGACAAAAGATTTTTCTTTATAGGCGCAATTTAAAGCCTCAAGGACAAATACTAGTAGTACATGGGGCTAATCCTAACGCAGACTATCTGCGGCGATATCCGGTCAGGAATGCCCACAAACTTTGTCTCGAATTACATTCTACACACGGACCGGCACCCTCACCTACCCAGTTTTCGGCACTACATACACATTTTCACTTGTTAACTAGGATGCCAAAAACTGGGAAGTAGCCTCCTGAGCTGAGCTCTGTGCAATTCAGGGTAGAAAAGCAATTGAGAAATATGTGAATGGACTCCTATGGACGCTTTCCGAGTCAGGGTTTTCTACTTATGGATAAACAAAAAACCCAAGGATCGAAAACTCGGCCGAGAGTTTTGCAGCTGGTTGTGGGCGTCGCCGCGTCTTACCCCATATGCATCTGCAAGAGACTTTGCAATGTCCGACGCTGTTCGACGCGAGTCCCGCAAACATGAGACGACTCTCATCAACGTATAGTCTTCCAAGTTCTGACCTATCTCTCGGGATCCGATATTGTGCCACATCTTGACTTGATTGGGTTAGGTTTTATCAAAAAGTGAGGGCTCAGTGCAGCAGCCTAACACTGCAACGAACTTGAATTACGACACGGTAGTCGCGTAATTGAAAGTCCATGTTGCCTTTTCGGATCGTTCACGACACTGCAGGCACACGAACATTCAGGGCAGTACTCATACTAATAGCTTTGACTCCAAAGGACTGTGAGAACACAACCTCAGACGCCCCCCACACTCTGAGAGCGCCTTGGACCAACGAGGGATCAGAATTGATTCCTCTCCGGAATGGCGGATATCTTGCTAAAGTCAGCATGGTCTCTGGGACTAATGGGTGAGATTCACAACGAGTTATTGATAATGGGATGCTCACGAACCTGATAGCATTTGCTGTCTCTGCCTCGTAAGTCTATTCGATGCTGTCCTTTCCCTTCGTAATTTGACCGTTTGAATAGAATGTACGGTGCTACTCTGGCGCAGTCGTTCTACTATATCCGCCACTTTCCACACGACTCGAGGCTTCTTAAATGGCTGGTTTGTTGGTTGACTTGCTTGGTGTATCCATGAGCTGAGAGTTTATTCAATAGGTCTTGGGGATTTTGTACGTCTCATAGGTCTGCCTTGCCGACACACCGTATAACGCCCATCCAGCCTAGCAGACACGGGACATCTGATCGGGTGCATTCAATACTACTGCTCGGTACTCATTTTCTCCCATCGACAGCACTCGCAAAGTTTGGATGGATTAACATGGTAAGTGAAAACATGCAAGGTTGATTCACTATGTTCAGTCTGTAACTTTAGGGGGCTTTTGGTGAGGGCCCACAATTGATGGTGTGCTTGTTCGGGCTAATTGAATCCCAAACATAGATGATGATGATTCTCGACGTAAGACGCTTTCGAACGGATTCGGCAATCGCTGATTCCGATGCTAATCGTGAAACTGACAGGTCGTAATCGTGTTTGTCGTGCAATGGTTAGTACCGCGATTGAATGACTCTCCACTGTATTGATCGCATTGCTTAGCTTCTATGCTTATCGTGTATGGATCAGTAAGTCGTAGGCTGATAACCCTTGAGCACACTAACATTTTGATTAACAGTTAGCGGGAGGAACAAGGTTCTCACTGTGATCGTTGTAAGCTCTCATGCAACTCAAAACAGTGAATATCGTAATCTAACCCGTCAAAGTTTGTTGCTGCGGTCATGGGGATTGGTATGTTTGCTGCTTGAAATCTATATTTGATATATGATTCACGATTTTTGCTAGGGTCTGGTATATGTACGTCCTGCCACTTTCGATCAAGTCCGAGTCCGTAAGCGTTTAATCACAACGATTACACCCCAGGGATCTTCATTGCAACGTTTGTGGTTTTCTTCATCCGCGAACCGAATCACATATCCCTTGCAGTATCCTGACCGGGTCCCTTACCTTTGCACTCACGAGTCCGGTAAGGAGGCACTCCGCTCATTGATTCAACTGAGTTCTTATGGTTCACAGTTGATACTACCACTGACATTCATGAATACTTTGGGCGACTTTGTCATCACAGGCACTGTCTTCAAGTATATGTGGAAGTCAGGATTCCGGAAGAAACGCAGTGCTATCCAGGACATGGCTATCATCCTCATTAATCTGGGTGTCTTTACGTGGTAAGTCAGCCCAAGATTTGCCTTGATGCAACATACGATTGGAACCATATACAGTTTGCTCTCGGTCACCCTTGGGATCCTGGTAAGCGTGACTGAGCTATGCAGAGTCATTGACTGACTGGTGTAGTATCTCGTACGGCGTGATGGTTACTTGGTGTCTGCTCTGGGCGTCGTGCTTAGTCGAAGTGAGTTGTTCCTCCTTTCTTCTCTTGTTTGTTGCCAACTTTCTTGTGTTGCGTTATAATTTAGGTTACGTGAACTCCATGCTAGCTGTGTAAGCAATATCGTTCGCTTTGACCTCTGGCCTCGAATGCTGAACCGAATCGAATCACTGACAGACTCAATGCAAGACAGAGGATCCGTGATCGGACAGCAGTGATTAGTTTTGAGCTCTCGGGCGCAGCGTACTCCTTTGCATAATACCTTACACTTTTCCACTGATCCGTCACCCCCCCTACGACCATACACTGCAATCATAATCGTTCAGTCGCAGATACAATGTAAAAATCTGTAACAATTTATATGAGGTAGTCATATCCGTCGTCGTTCTCTTGGATCCACAACTTGAAGCCCCTACCCGAGTTTTTTTGGAGTCTTGGGACCCTCGTTTTGGCTTAGTGTTTAGTAACTCGTGCTGTAAGACACTCTTTGGGATCTTTTAGGTGCTTGCTAGCCAATGAGAGGCCTTGCTTAGCTGTTGAACAGCCATTCATTTAATTTATAGAACAGATGATGGACTAATTACTAAATCTTTTCCATAGCTTCCACAACCCACACTTGCTTGGTTCGATAAACAATGACGATGGATACCTCTTCAGAAAATGCTAACCGACTAGAATAGGTCTCCCGAGGAAACACCATCGATAGTACAAGCGTGCGAACCGTGCAACGATCCGGACATGCATCAACGTTCAACCCTAGGAGGTTGACTTTTTCTACCATGTTCATCCGACCCTCATGACCTGGTCACCTGGTCCACCACTTCATCATGTTTCCTGGCGAACTCCGACGTATGGCTTTTAAGCGCACCATGCTAGGTGTGCCCTGAGTTCGACGCGGCCACCTATAGCCATGCTCAGCACTCTCTTGCCCCTCGCCGCCCTTGCGGGCACAGCTGCCGCAGTGTCTGCTGGCCACTGGGTCAACACCTGGGTTGCCATGCCCCAGTTGACAGAATACTCCAACCTGCCGAACCCACCATTTGTACGTCTCCCTACTCATATCTTTCACTTGTTCGCTAACCCTACTACACCGCGTGACATTGCAGAATGGCACGGACTCCATCTTCACGAACTCCACTATCCGTCAGACCCTCCATACCTCCATACCCGCAACGTCTTACATCCGCATCCGCATCTCCAATGCCTTTGGCGTGAATGACCTTTCCATCACCCAAGTTGGTGTCGGCCTCCCTCTCAATGGTAGTGCTGGAACACCATTGATCGTCGCTGGATCAATGGTCCCACTCACGTTCTCTGGGAACAAGTCGATCATCATTCCCAATGGTGCTCAGGTTGTCTCAGACCCGATCTACTTCCCGCTGGAAGCCCAAAGCATGGTCACTGTGGATCTGTACACCAAACAAGGCCAGCAGGGTTTCTATATCACTAGTCATCCCGGCAGTCGTACCAACAGCTGGTACAGCTCTGGTAACTATGTCGGAATGCCGAACATGACCGACCCTTCGACACAGAGCGAGGCTCACTGGTAATTAGGTTTGAGGTGATAGTTTCTCAAGGGAAGCTAACGACGAGCAGGTTCTTCTTAAGTGGGATCGAGGCATGGTCTCCTCCCGAAACGACTGGGTGGGTAATTGTCGGTGATAGTATCACTGATGGTCGTGGAAGTGACACCGATGGGAACGACCGGTCCGTTTTTCCCATTCTTATTCAACGTCTCGGATCACTCACGACTACGTTTCCAGTTGGCCAGACCTCGTATTGAGACGCATGCAAGAGAACCAATTCACCTCCAACATTGCCGTCCTCAACCAGGCGGCGGGCGGTAACCGTATCCTCTACGACGGTCTCGGACCCAACGCCCTCGGCCGTATCGACCGCGATGTCCTCGCTCAATCCGGTACCAAATACACTATGATCTTTGAAGGTGTCAATGACATCGGCACCGCTCCAACCGACCCCGCATCCCAGCAAATGGTAGGTGACCGACTCATCCAAGCCTATCAACAAATCATCTCTCGCGTTCACACTTTTGGTTTCCCCATCTTCGCGGCCACGATTACCCCGTTCTGTGCACCCAACGCCAATGCGTCCGTTCAACCTTATTCGGACCCCGAACGCGAAAAGACGCGCATGAGGATAAATGATTGGATCATCAACAGTGGGGCATTCGATGGAGTGATCGATTTCGCGAGTATAGTGGCGGATCCCACGAATTCCTCGATATTGAACCCGGCGTATAATTCTGGGGACTTTTTGCATCCCAACGTGGCGGGTTATTCAGCGATCGCGAATGTGTTCCCGCTCGAGCTGTTTGAGCGGCATGCGTCGGGAGTGAGTGGGTTCTGAAAGGGGTCAGGTGTGGTAGATTCTAGATGGTAGATGGTATGACCGTCTTGGGCGTCGTGGACTGTTTCGTGTGTCCGTCTATCGCTATTTCTGCTACTATCACACCCATCTAGTGCAAAGAAAACAGTAAATCTTTTCCATAGCTTCCAGAATCACATGCACACTTGCTTGGTTCGGCAACCTTACTGATTACAATACAGGCCTAGTACAGTCAGTCAACTACACTTTTTTCTGTATTTTTATGTTTTTTTTTTTTTTCGATGTGAAGCAAGATGTGTGCCAAGTTTCAGGCCTCAGGGGCCTAATCCTAGTGTAATGAAAGATTTCGTCACGGTCGGGTCACGTATCCGGGCGTGGAGAATTGCTACGAACTTGAACACGACACAGTTCCATGCTCAGAGCGAGAAAACGGGAGCTACCCACTACGCACTCATAAACGATGACAGGAAGAGGAATGACGTCCTACTAGCACTAGACAGATTTCATGCAAAACGTCAACAAGGATATCATGGAACGAGTAGGAGAGGGGGGGAGTGTCAACACTAGCGATTGAGATCGTCCGTAGCAGTCCCTAGTCGAAACAAGGTATCGACCAGCGTGTCGTCTGTTTTTCGCCGAGTCGACTCCGATACGGTCGTGAAGACCAAGTGAAACTACTCTCCAGCGAATAGACGAATAAACATATAGGTCGTTGAGCCGATGAAACGGATGCCTGCATAACTTATTCAGCATGGTCGAAGGACTTGCAGACGGCACAACAACGTACAGGCAAGTCCGGCAACGGAGAACAGAATGAAGTCCATATAGCCATTGACAGCCACCGAGCTCTGACTACTTCCTGGGGCAGGTGTTGCGGCACTGTACAAGATACGAACTTAAGTTCGCGCAGAAACGAGTGGGAAAGCGGGAGAAACATACACAACGACAGCAGCCAGCAAAGCCTACATCGAGTCGATCAGTAACCAGCAACGGGCACACACAGTCACGAGAAACTCACATTGCTCAACGTCCAAACCAACAGAACCTACAATCACCGACGACCATTCAGCAACAATCCAAGTCAGTGAGTCGATGAACAAAACAAACTTACGTTCGTTCGGAAGGTTTTATAATAATCCTCCTGCTGCGTTGCCGCGTCGACCGTTTGTTCGGCTTTAGGTGGCTTGGTGGACAAGACATGGATCGCATCTTCATATGCGGCATTGATGTCCGTGTCTGCTGTCGGTACCGCGACTTCCACTTCGTTTTTGTTGGGACCTTTACCAGAGGAGACGACACCAAGATCGGTGGAGACCCTGTTGTCACCTTTGGTACCCCACGAGACATCGTGGACGTTTGCGAACTGGAGCGGCAGGTATGAGTGACATCATCAAAAGGATAGGTGAACCGATCGCACAGCATAAACATTCAAGACAGCAATATAGGACGGTGCCATGAGTAGATATTGGACAAAGGACGTGATCATGTGCCACGGTTCGAACTATAACGGTGAAGGATTTTAGCACGGCATTCGCAACGGTAAGTATGACGAAGACATACAAAGATGAGCGACGATGCGATGTAAAGCCCAAGAGTGGCCGCAATCGAGAATATGATGTTTCTGAATAACGAGTTTGTGAGGAAATCACTGGCTTGGACAGCACGGTGCTGCGATTGAGCGACAGCTTCAATACCCTTGTAGGCAAGCAGGAATGCTGAGACCTATGGTTCATTGCGCGACGATGTGAGCGCGGAACTCCCCACACAGGAAGGAATCGAGAAATAGACATACCGTCATATAAACCGTGATTAGACCGAAGCCAACGAAAGCCAGAGTGTACGCCCACTTCGCTCCTTGTGGCCGATTACCCAATGAAAGTATGAAGCACGTCACGAGAAGGCCCATATAAAAGTAATTGAGAGCAACGTTGACGTAATGGAGGGTGGAAACATAGTTCTCTAGAGCGTTCGTGAGGATGACGAATGCGATATAGTAGTTTCCCTAGTGAATATCAATCAGGGTAGTTCCAGATGAAGAGATATAGCACGTACGAGCGCGAACCATGAGAATATCAAATTATACAGCTGGTATAACATTTCAACGTGGATCCAAAACTTGCGCAAGAACGAATGCGACGAGCGATATATGTAGTGGAAATGAACGACACTGTGGATTGCGGCGAAGAATGAACCGTTGAGCCAACGTCGACGTTGGGATATCAGCTCTGGAACTTGATCAGGGACGTCGGTGACTGCATAAGCTGACTTGACGTAGTGCAGGATCCATGAACCTCCACGCTTTGAGACGAGTTCCCAGCACAAAATCTACCAGACGGTGAGTTATCAGGATTCCGAGAGGATTGGATACGCACCCGATCCTCGGCAAGGTACATGTTGGCAGTGAAGATATCGGCGCCGGCGCCATGCATCTTCTCTCCCAAAAAGTACTTCTGCAAGGGACCTTCTCCGGTTACATCGTTCTGGAGAGCAATATACCTATATGCACTGAAGGCACCAGGCAACACCGTAATGTACCCGAAGACACTCTCAAGTGGTTTGTCCAAGATGTTTGACATCTTGTACTCAAAGTTTTGCGCCGCGACGAGTGGATTGGCGAGGTATTGTCCATACTTGCCTTTGAGCGCCACAATCTCACCACAAGCACCTCCAACATTGGAATTGATATCGAAGGCTTTCCAGAGATGGTAAATGGACGTAGGACCGGGCATGGTACCCACGTCAAGGAGGACACAAACATTGGGCTGAAGAATGGGTCCAAACGCATTGAAGAACCATCGATGGGAGTTGATCTTTTTCTGATTCTTCTCTTTGAGGCAGAAGATGATCTGAACCGGAAGGACGCCCTTTTCTGCTCCTTCGATTTTCATGGAAGGGGATACAGAGACTACATCGCCTGAGTATAAGCGGCGTGTGGCATGTGCAGACACTTACTCTGCGTGGTATATTCGTAGATGTGCGCTGTTACGGGCTTGCCGTTCACAATGTTCTACGGTGGTGCTATTAGCAAAGCCAAAAAGCCATTCAAACCACATACCTTTGCTATCCCTTCTTGATATGCACCCATCGTCGCAATCACGCTTAATGTCCGCGAGTTGATCTTTTGGCGCCCATCACTGACGATGCACACCACGACTTTCTTCCACCCATCCTTGCCCCACGTTTTACTCCGGTCTCGTTTGCATAAGTGAGCGACGTTTTTGATGACGCCGTGCATCGATCGACAGAAAAGCTCCTCGTCCTCGTTATACATCGTCATGACGATGAATAGCTCCGTCCTCCGCGGAGGATCATAGTGAACTTGTCGAAGGGTGAATCCCGAGTCTTTGAAATCGTTTGGGTCGCAGGTCGCTGCTGAGTACCGCATGTGTGTGAACTCCCGCTCGTTGCGAAGGGCACACATGTCGAGCAATTTCGAGGGTACGGCCGAATCGAGGACGAAATTGCCGTGGAACAACTCGACCTTCTTGATAGTCTTGTTTCTCCGGGGAACACGTTGTGGTATTCGACCATATCTGATATTGGTCTCAGGTTCTGCGTCTGGAACTTCGTCGTAACTGCCCGGGAATGTGCGAGGCTGATAGACACTGTCTCTGCGTAGGAGAGGTATGTCACCGGCGTCCATGTCGTTGTCTTCGTTGCCAGCATACGGGATTCTTTCCAAGTTGGACTGCGAACGTGGTATAGGTGTGTGTCCCTGGGTTTCAAATGGGTTATATGGGGCGCCGAGGTAGTCTTCGACTGGCTGCGGTGTCGATCGAGGTTGGGATTGGGGTGTCGAGTATGTTTCCTGGAGAGGATAAACCTCATGCTGTTGTGGTGGGTATGGATCCACGGCTATGAATGAGCTGCTGGGTTCATGGAACGGATCTGCTGGATGATAGGGCTGGTTAGCGTCGTACTGATGATGGTCGTATTGGGTGTCATATTGAGGATTGTATTGGCTATATCGTGACTGGGGTTGATCGTATGGATTGGGTGCAGGCTGGGCTGGGTAAGGATTGTATCCATCGTTGTAGTGACCCCGCTGGGCCTCGTCGCCCTGGGTGTCGTTCGCTCAACGTACTTGGCGGTGAACAAAACCAGCTCACCTCTGGATACCTCGACATTCTGCAGTCAATTACAGCGCCGGTCGAGCTGGTTAGAAGGTAAGAAAGATAATTGAACGATTCTGAAACGAACTTACGAAGGCTCCAATGGTTGAGCGCGTCAGTGGCTGTGTTGACAAGACTTGCACTGGTTCAACTTCCAGTACTAACTCTGGTCGTCCCATCGTTGTCCCGTAGGCTGTCCTTCCGCAGCCGCAGCGAACAGCATCAGTAGATGAGCCCTGCCAAGTATTCGAACGTGGTTGATGTGAGTGCTCTCAAAAACTAGGTACGATCGTCAAACTCCACGACGATTGTGTCAAACTAAATGGTTCCTTCAACTCAGTTGGCAGTGTGAGTCGACCGTAATGCATGTACATATTCTCAGCCACGACTACGAATAACAACGAGGACAGCGTGAAGAAGTATCCTCCGTTCGTGAGGTGACTGCTACGAGGTCACTGTCAGCTCCGTGTTCTTCAGAACGAGAAAGCTTCATACGTGAAAAAGCTGCGGAACTGTATCAAGGCTAAAAGGTGAGAGACGAAGAGGCAGAGATTGACGGAGCTCCTTACCAGTTCGATTGACCGTTATTCAACGCGGCCTTCATGTCTACAAAGTCACGCGACGAGCATAACGTCTTGTATAAGGTAAAGAGTGGCTTGGAAGAAGTGGGATGTAGTTATGCTGGAAGAGCTGAACCACCCCTTGTATTTAGGCAACACCGAAAGTCCAGTATGACTACGTGATCGTATTTTCCCTTACGACTACCACCTACGCGATTACCACCCAGTTCCCCTCAGGTATGAAAGCTTCCAGGTCATCTCAATTTGGAAATGGAGGATGATGAAGTTAGGGACAGATACCAGAACCGGTAACCTGTGCAGAAGCAATCCTGTGATGCTCTACTCTCTCGCGACGGTGGTTTGCGACATTGAGGTCGAATACTCGCCCAATATGGAGAGGATGATGAGGATGATGGGATGAACGAAACGTGGTTTATATGGCAACTTTCCAAGGAGTGATTGCAGGGGATGTTCTGGCCCATTTTCCAGTGAATGTCGCCCGTCGGTAAATGTGGCGGTACAATTCTTTCGGACTCGAGGTTCCGGAGAATCAATCTCCTTCTCCTACCTCAGGCGGGGCCAGGGCCCAGAATGGAGGGCACAAAATCCCCGTCCTTCGGATGTGCATGATACGAACGATGGCATGGCTGCCATCTTTTCGGTATCCCTTTCAGCCTCTGACGTCCGAGGTGATCGACAGAGGTTAATGACCGTCGATAAGGTAGTACGCTTGTTTTAGACTCACGAAAGCAGTTCTCACAACCAAACAGCAATTCAGATCAACTAGCATAACTGAAAATTCATACGATACTTGGCCGTGAGGGTTGTTCCACCAGTATCATTTCAATTTCGCGGTGCTGATCCTCCTGCCGCCCCTGGTGGGTTTTGAAATGTTGTCTTTGAGTCTACACAACAGACTAAGGAGTAATTACACAGATGAGATCTATCGCCCCTACGAGCTTTGGGTTCGTTTTACCAGGGGATCTCATTGCCACTGTACCCGAAGAACTTGCCGGCGCTCGCGCTCGTCACACTCTGCAAGACTTGCAGAATTCCTGATACACTCTCGTGAGGCTCAAGCATCGCGCCCTCGCCGCCCATGTCGGTCTTAACCCAACCAGGGTCCACGAGGATCGGGATCAAATCTGGTCGCTCACGGGCCTGCTTATATGTCTGCGAATGACACAACGTCAGAAATGTCCATTCGAGTGAGAAAATATCAACGCACGAGCATGTTGATCGCAGCTTTGCTGATACTGTAGCTAGCAGCTTTGAATCCGTGGTCGCTTGCAATGCTTGCGAGACCACTGGTCATGTTCATGATGACCTTTCTGCTCGATTTCTCGATCGCCGGGAGGAGGTGGCGGGTGATGAGAGCTGGGGCGGTGACGTTGATGGCAATGGTCTCGGCGAGGTTGATGGGGCTGAAGTCGAACGCCAAGTCATCACGATTCTATTCGTCAAGAACGAGATCAGTCTCAAGAAGACTCGGCAAACAACAAGATCATCTCACGATGGCAGCATTGTTGAGAACGTAGTCGAGGCCAGCACCGTTCAAGAGCTTGAGCACCTCCTCGCAGCCAGCTTTGATGCTAGCCTCGTTTGCAACGTCCAACTGGACAATGTGGAGGTTTCCGGGAGCCGAAGCGAGAGCGGCAAGTGCAGTTGCTGTGGATGGGGTACGGCAAGTTGCGTAGACGACGTTGGTGGGTGTCTGGAGGAGCTGGCGGGTAATCTCCAACCCAATACCACGAGAAGCACTATCGACAATCTAGGTGAGCAATGATCGTTAAAAAAAACTCCTGTCAATATTTGCCCACCCAGTGAGGAACCAAGTTGTAGTGGTCATGGTGTTAGATGAAATGAGAAGGGGGAGAGGAAGGGAGAGGAATATGGCTCTCCACGGATAACAGCGATCATTTATTCCCTTGGGAGTGCCCGGAATAACAACGCCAATGTAAGTACTTAGGTCATCTGTGAGCGCGTGATCCGGAAACCCGTTGCGATCAGCGATGGACGGGTAGAATCACAGATATGAGCGGATTATCTTCGGCGTAATAGCCCCCAGTCGACACGGAACCAACATGGCAGGTAATCTTATTATGCTCGACTTGCTCTACCACTCGGCAGTTGTACAACGTTGTACGACTCAAAATTGGCGCCATATCGTAGTCACATCGTACTGTGATATTGATGTACATACATAGTATGACCATGCTTGCGCGATCTCATGTGACAATGTACAACTAATACCGACGCTACTATCAAGTCGACAGACCTTGGCGAGATCTTAATCCGTTCTTCATCTCTAGGGTCCGATAGATGCTTTCCGGGACAAATCTCTGAGCCTCTACATGAGTGGTATCACCAATGAAAGAGTACTCAAATTCCGCTGTTCAAACTGTAAAATTATTGAACGACAGGACAGCATTCCCATTTGATTGACTGCCATTCTAGTCAACCGAGATATTCAGAACTCACAGTAGATACGGTGCAGTAACAGTGTGTCAACAACTTGAAGCGACAACCTGTTTTCAACATGTCATCAACATACGTACCCATTTGTGCATGGATAGAAATTTGAAGATAGTGCGCGTCATTGACCATCATTGCAGCTACATTTGCTAGCCTAGCAGGGCTGCGAAGACTCGTCTGTGCCTTCCAAAGTCTAACGTCAGAATCTCGAAAGGGCAGACATGTCCCCTCAATAATCTTCAAGTTCACCTTCAACGAGCTCGTGGTTGGAACAATGCGTGACTCTACGGGGACTGGTTCAAACGTTCACCACTGAGTTCGCGGTGCAAGTTTGCAATCCGGCGGCGACGACATCGAACGCGACCGTCGTCCAGCTTTGGATACAGTACTCGACACGGTCGTATACGACAAATGACGCAGGAAAGCCCGGACGAGGACGGCGAGGGCATGATGGGAGTTTGATTCACATGAATATGTGTCGGATTTTATTCTCAGCATGATCGGAATAACCGCGAAGACGTCGGTCGAGTTGTGTCAGGTGGTTTCAACATGTCATTCTTCGAAGGTCGGTTAAACATAGATTGGAACCCTTATCTCGAGCCTCACATTTCTCTCGTGAGCTCTTTCTCCCAAACCCCCTTCATCACTCCCTAATGACGACAAACAGTGATGAGATCTTGGGAGTTGTGCTCATCGTTCGCCACGGCGACCGACTGGGCTTCTACCAAAGCCCGACCACGTACACTGCAGCGGCCACGCAGATCACTCCCTTGGGGAACGTAAGTTCTCCTCAAAGCGCTAGAACTATACCGGATTCTTACTGAATAACTTCAAGCAACAAGAGTATCAGCTGGGAGAGCTCCTACAGTCCATCTACTTGAATTCGTCTTCGCCATCTTACATCCCTGGAATGACCACGGGGCGCTTCAACCAGTCTCAGGTCTACATCCAAGCTGATCTCGGTGGAGAAGCCGGTGTAGTGTATGACTCCTGTGTCTCGCTCACACAGGGGATTTGGCCTGTCACCGTCAACAATAATATAACGCTGGCTAACGGTTCGACGATTGTCGCTCCCCTTGGAGGGTATCAGGTATGTCAGTTGGCTTCCTCTTCCATGTTGATCTAATCAATCTAATTCGATGGTTATCAGTATGTCCCCAGTGAGTCATTATCTACCTCTCAGTGATCAAAATAGCTCAGCGAGAAATCGAGTCGAGGCCGTGGATCCGAATTTAGTCGTTTCCCTGGAAGGATTCTTGGATTGCAATGTCAGCGTGGTTTGACTCCCGTTCCTTGATGGCATACTCAATGCAATGTAGACGTTTGACACACACACGACTAACTTTTATAACTCTGCCGAGTTTCAGCAGATGGCCAAGCAGAGTGCCGCTTTCCTCAACATGCTGCCTCCTTACTTGGACGGTAGATCAGTCAGCCTGGAAAACATGGTGTGGCTCTCCTTTCTCGGGTGTAGGCCACAGTTTCAAAGAATCTGACATTTTTGTAGTGGAACGTACGTCTGGACTGCGTTAAGGCTTTCTACTTACCCTAATTCGATCAAAACTACCCGTTAGATCTATGACTATATGAACGTCAATAGCATTCACAATGCCACGTTCGCTCAAGCTCTCCCTCCTACCTTTTTGGAACAAGCAAGGGCCCTTGCGAACTGGCACGAATACAACGTGTTCACTGACCGTAGCATATCTGGAATTGGAAACAGTGAGTGTTCTGTGTCAATACAGCCTGCGCAAACCTCACTAGCTCACGCTCACCTGTTATCGTCACGAAGTCGCGGGTCAAGCAATTGTACCTTCGATGATCAGCGGTTTCGCGGATATCGTGAACTCAACGAACCCCGTCAAGATGTCGATCACAGCTATCGCTTATAAGCCATTCTTGTCGCTCTTCAACATGACTGGAATTGCGGCCGCTAACCCTCAACTGACTGGAATCGGTGAGTCTTCATTATGTGTAGTCTTATCCTCGTAACCGCTGCTAAGTTACGCGCATCAGTGGATTATGCTTCTGTTGTCGCGTTCGAGGTCCGCCAGCCAAGTTCTGGAGGCGAACCTGTGATCAGGTTCAATTTCAAGAACGGGAGTGATGTTGGGTTCACGACATACAACTGGTTGGGCCAAACGGGTGACGTGCCCCTCTCTGTGTTCATCAACACTGTGGCTGTAAGTACTTGCAGCCCTCCCACGATTTGTTATTCAGTGACATCATCGTCGATCCTTACTGACGTGATCGATGATTCCTTAGCCCTCTGCTGTGAACACGACAGCCGACTGGTGTAACGTCTGCGGCAATTCACAAAACAGGGGATGCGGTGCGCTGACGCTTGAGGCACAACAAGCCCGTTCGGCGGCATTGTCACCTATTAGTCCCGTGGGTGCTGGATTCCTGGGTGCTGGCTTGATGCTTGCTGTCGTTCTGCTGTCGTTTGCAACGTTGCTTTTATTGGGATTCTTGAGCTTTGGGAGGAAACGGAAGACCAGGCGTGTGCTACGGGATGACGATGAGGTACGTTCTGTACAGAAATCAGTAAGACGCTGTCAAACGTTGAACAATTGCAGCTCGAGTTGCGAAAGAGCCCAAGTGCAAGTGGTACGAGCTCCTGAGTCTGGAGGAGAATGCCACGATTGGAAGCTTGTTCAATGTGGATAATGAAAAGGATGGTTCGACGATAGTGTATTCCAAAGAACGATGAAGCATTTACTAACACAATGTGGCATAGTGATCTGAGAGCATGTCCGTGATGTTTTGATACTAGATTCGAGTCTAACGAGAAAGTGAAATGCAATGATATTGATGCTGTGAGTGAGGCTTGAGATGTTATCTCCAGTCATGGTCGCTGTCGGCGGAGCGGTCGAAGAAGTCATCGTCTTCGGAGTCGTCGGGAAGAATGTCTATGACAAGGTCAGATGAGGTTGTGTCTGATTCAGAGGAATTGCATGCCGCTGTCTGCACTATCCGATTCTTCCTCGTCGGGGTATTCATTCTTGTAGTATTCTTCGGCTTTGAAATTCGCGCGCAGCATGAACATTTGACCAGTGTGATCAAAAAGAATAATCTTTACCATTGGAATCCTCATCAGCTTCGTCCTCTTCTTCCGAATCAGAGTAATCAGACAACTCGTCATCTTCAGATGGTGGCAGACCAGTGCTGTAAAATATGAGTCTTAAAATGTTGCTAGTCCAACCAGGACAACCTACACCGTCCCATAATTTGCAGCAAATGAATTCCATTCGGACAGTGTATAGGGTCGCCTATAGAACACGTCCCAAACATAGTCGTCACCGGTCGCAGCATTAGGTATGGCGTTTCGGGAAGTAGCATCTTGCACTGTTCAGCCCAGTCCATGAGTTGACTCGACGGAATGGATGAACGAAGACTCGCGCACGGGTTAGATAATCTTGGAGCATTGGTAAAAACTTTTCCATCTCAGGATCCATGGGTGGTAGTGAAGGACCGTGGTCCGCGAGTACCGCATCATACATCTTGAAGTCTTTTCGAGGGATATCCTTGGCTGAGATGACTTTTGGTCTAGGGGGTGTACGAAGATGAGAGGAGACATATAATTCAGAGGGTAGGAGGCGTACGGGCTGGTGGGCCGTCGCGTTGGCCGTGGGCGATCGCCATCTCCTATCATTTGGACAGCATATCGACGTGCTCCGCTTTCCGTTCGTGGGGGCAAGATGGGAGACTTGACTTCTCGTGCGGGAGACATTTGTGCCTTTGCACCTTCGCTCGAATCCTGAGCCAGTCTTGAGATTTGAGACTACGTGTCGCAAAAGAAGCTGGGTTGAGCGCTTGAAGGCCACGGTACGCGTACATACCTGGAGGTTCGACCTCGCCTTGTCGTCTTCCCAAGCATGATTCTCGAGGGTCTGAGCGAACTGGAACACGTCGAGCCCGCCTCGCGATTTCTTTCTTCTGGTCTTGGACTCGACAACTACGCGCAGACTCAGTGTGAGTGGACAGGGCTGGCAAAAACAGTGGCATGTTGGCTGGCCAAATGCATACCGAGCGCGTCCAAGGGTTCGTCTGTGCGTTTGCGCTTTATGCGCAGGATTGTGTAGGCGTGGTTTTGGGGTTGTGAGTCCATCGTGTGCCTCGTCGTCC
Source organism: Chalciporus chontae (assembly GCA_038089555.1). Classification (NCBI taxonomy): domain Eukaryota; kingdom Fungi; phylum Basidiomycota; class Agaricomycetes; order Boletales; family Boletaceae; genus Chalciporus; species Chalciporus chontae. The sequence continues at coordinate 33,298 of JBBPLD010000107.1, read as the reverse complement.
GCGTTGTAGTGGATGAGAGGAGAGGTCACGGTAAGCAAGTAGAAACTTGAACAATGCATGATTGACCTCCACAGCTAATTAGATCACGTAATCGCATACTCGATCTCGCCACACTTGACATTCAAAGGTTCATCGTTCTTGATCCCCCCCCTTCGTTTTCGTAGTGACGTTCTGCTATCCCAAAATTTGGTAAGCAAGCGTGAAACATCTCAGAGATTTGAATCCCGTAAGTATGTACGATGCAGAAGAAGACATTTCTTCGGAACCCCCAGCGTCCGACGGAGTGATATAACGTCTTCAATTCATTGCATATGCCGGGGTCCGCTACAGATGGAATGGTGACAACGCCTCCAGAATGGATGAAGTTTAGCTTACCATCTCCTTGGCCAACCTTTGATTTCTAGAGCACACGTTCACTTCGCTATTGTGCACCCCCCCTTTCCTGGGAAATCCTGACTGGGACATAAGATGGGTTTGTGGTTTTTGTCTCGCGCATGTTTTTTGAACCTAACCATTTATTACTACTTAGAATGTTGCAGTAGTTTCTGACCGCTTGACTGGGAGATGTGATTTCGGACATCTGCGATATTCTGTTCCGTAACCTTCATCGAAGTTTACTAAATTACCCGCTCAGGGGTGAAATCTTCCAAGGGCTAATTCATTGTGGGATGGTGGCGTACCCAACGACATCTCCACCCTTCACTGAGCTGCATGTACTTACGACTGCTTATCAAAACGAGTTAATCGATCACACCGGTTGCTGAGAGTGGTAGGTTCCAATTTTCTCGAAATTAACCGGCGCGTTCTGTTCGAGTTGAGCGGACACACTCATGGAAGCCCTATCTAGCCTTCCATACTTTCGCCTTGACCTCCGCTCGAGGGGATCAATGCATCACTCGCCGGTCGGATTCCAAGATCTCAATTCAAATATTCGTGTCGAAATGCAGCCAAGTTAGATCGTGCGAGAAATCTTGGTGTGTATGTGTATGAAGTGGGCCAGAATAACCACGACGCGCTGAACCTCACAGAGGACGGATCCTCGAGCGGTTTTGCTGTATGACCCTGGCACTACTGCCTTCGCAACCAAGCGGTCTTTCTTGAATCGTGGGAGCTCCAACAGAAGTCCCGTTTAACGGCACCTATACCCAAGCCTGAGTGCTAGAGCTTCCCAGCGATGGAGTGAATGTTCAAATGCCTTTCACCGCCTTTATTCACCATAGGCAGATCCACAGGTTGAGTAAAGAGTCAGTCCGAGATACAACGTACTCGCATCGCGGTCCCAAGTGGGAGCGGTAGTAGCTCATCGGCCGAGGACAAGACAGCCGAAACCCCTGAATTTACAATGCCCATCCCTTTCCCTCAGCAGGGGATCAAAAATTTGAAGGAATGTTTTGGACTCGTGGTCAAATCACAAGGGGGGTTTTAGTACGTTAGCAGCACATCGGCCGAGGACACGAAAGCCGAAACCCCCGGAGTATATCTACTCCCCATGTCACTCGTTGGACATCATACGACAATGACCAACCTCTCGTTTGAGCATAAACCCAAAGGGGACTACACCGCAGACAACTATGTTAAAACTGCGTCTTTCGTCTTTTCGGACGAATATACGGCGCCGATTATATCATGGTTGAATGTGGCACCTGGTGACCGGATTATTGATCTCGGATGCGGAAGTGGAGAGCTGTCGGTCCAGATCCAAGATTCCGTCGGCCCCGAGGGCTTCCTGCTGGGCGTAGATTATAACAAGGACATGGTCGGTTGGTTGTATTCCGAGATGTTCAGCCACCGCTCATTATTTCAACAGATATCAACAGCAAGGAGGAATGGAGTGATGAACACGTGGATCAGCGACGTCCAAGACCTTACCTTACCACTCTCGTTGCATGGAGAGAAACCATTCGATGCAGCGTTCAGCAATGCGGCATTGCATTGGTGCAAGCGTGACCCCACAGGAGTGCTCAGGGGTCTCAAGCAAGTCCTCAAGGTGGGGGGACGATTTGTTTGTGAGATGGGAGGATACATGAACTGTGTCGGTAGGTTTGGATTTGCTTTTTGCACTACCTGGCGCACCTAATGAGAACTGAAGGTGTTCGGGCTGCTCTACACCATGCTGTGAGGAAGCGGGGATTCAATGCGGACGATATGGATCCCTGGTACTTTCCGACGGTCAAAGAGTATCAGACGGTAAGCCAGCCAAGACTGTGATTAGTCGAGATGATCAGGCTGATGGCTTTCAGCTCCTCCAAGATGCTGGCTTTCGTGTCGATACCATATCCTTGGTTCCAAGGTTGACACCGCTCAAAGAGGGTGGACTTCGAGCATGGCTCCAGCTCTTTGCTCGGGGGACGTTTTTGAAAACATTCAATGACGTGGACGCTGAGCAGATCATAGACGAAGTCGTACAGATTTGCGAGATTGACTATGAGGATCGGGAAGGAAATTGGGCGTTGATGTATGTCCGATTGCGCTTCGCGGCAACGTTGCTGCTTGACAGTGACAGGGCTTGACTTGAGGTTGACTTGAGGTTGATTGAGGTTGACGGGTCCGCGGGATCTCTTGACCGATCTGTACATACACTTACGCCTTTGTTATAGACAGTGCATGACACTGACAGGCGATGTCAGCGAGTGCCAGATGGCATGCATGTGTTGTGCGTGTCGAGTCAATCTGATCTATACATATACGATGCAAGAAGCAGATATTTCGCACTGACAGGCTGGATCGAAGTTGACGTCGTTGACATCTTCGCTGAATATGACAGAAACACTCGAGTGCTCAAGCTCAAGTGTCTTGTCCAAGTTCGGAGCCGTCTGCATGAACTTTGCATCAATCAATGTGACCAAGGGAAGACCGAGTAATTAATATTTTAATCGTCAGCGATATCGAGGAAGGACCAACGATCACCATTTCGAACCAGCGGACGCGAGCGCCCGCCGCAAATTGATCAAGCAGTCCACAGCGGTCGGAACGCCAGGGACATGTGCCTAATCAGAAGCACCATCCTACTATCAATGCAGTCGGATTCGTACTCTTGCATCTCAGTGCGAAGTTGACCATATGGCGCGGGACGTTCATTTCCGGTGTTTTGACAGACCCCTGTCAAGTGCTCGCTTCCGCAGGAAGGCTTCTCCTCAAAGTTCGCGGGTAGGTGTTCGCGGGTAAGAATTAAAGAAGTACCTTGAAGCACGGGTCGCGATATGGATCTGTTCGATGAGCTTTCATTCTCAATGAAGCTGTCATGTCCGCGGTACCCAACCAGGCAAAACAAAAGCACGTTGGTCGGGACATCAGTGAACCGTGTCCGAAGACGAGAGTAGATCCGAGGTTTTCCAGATGAGACCTACCATCTCCCCTTTTACGAACAAATGCATACATATTGTCATTTGCATAATTTCATTCAGTGAGCACAGAACTAAAGTTGGAAGTTGTGCAATATGGATGGTCAATGTTTTAATTGTTGTGTACGCCGTCGAGCTGGAATTTGTAGAAGGGATGTCACAAACAGATCCAAACAAGCATCAGCTCGAACGGTCACGTGGCTCGCCTTGCTACGCGTGCCCCGTGGTTGAAAAATCAAAGAGTGAGAGAGTAAGAGCAACTGACGGACCTTACAGAAATAACAGACCGGCTAAACTGACCGTGTCAGGTCAAGACTAGACCTTAACGAACCTTGCGATGTCCACGAACAATCGCCCAGCGTGGCAGACAGACGATCTCGATGAAGAATGGGTCGAGGAGGACGCCTCGCTCGGAACACAATCCCTCTCACTCACAGCACCCCTCCCTGGTTTCTTGCGGACACCGAATTCGACGACCACGGCGACGAGCCCGGACCAGATAGCAGGTGGGACATTCTTGATCAAGGAGGATATGCCAGTCGCAGCACTCCTTCCAAAGACACCAGGTCGGCAGATCAAGAAGGGTGGCATGAAGGACATCTTCAGTCCTTTGGCTCTCGAGAGGATGTTTGAGCCACCTTCGCCTCCCCCTCAGAAACCTATCGCACTGGCACTCACTGCTGCTCCAGCAGTCCCTTCTCGTTTGTCCCAGGCCTTCACACCGAACGATAGTCAGTCCGACACAGACACGGACACGTGGGGCGATACACCCGATCGCGGTAGTCTCAAGCCAACATCTTCCGCACGCCTCCTCGCTCCTCCCCCCAAATCCACTCTTGAAAGACCATTCACTTTCTCGATTCCACGCCAACGCCACAGGCATCCACAAGCAGAGAGCACACCAGGACATGTCTACAGTGCAGCTAATCGACCGATGACAGATCCACGACTACGCCTTTTCCAGCTTCAGTACGACACCTTCACTCGCGAACACCTCTCCGCCATGGTAGATTCCATCGCTGCCAACACCCCATCTAGAGGGAGTACAGAGGGGAATGGTTCACATTCTAGCGCCTTCCAACGCGTACTCTTCAAGACGCAACAAACGCCTGGCTCGGAAGACACCCCCATACGTAGCATTAAGCGAGTCAAACTTAGTCCCCCTAGCGACTTTTATGGAGAGGGGGCAGGAGCAGGAGCAATGGTGTCCCGCTCAAGGGTCGCTAGGGTCGATTATGTTGGCGAGTCGCTTTCGCTCATGCAACAGATCAAGCAAGCTCGAGATTTCTCCACTGTCTCCACCAGTCTCACGACGCAATCCCCAAGCGCCCACTCTACAGAGAAGTCTCAACCAAAGAAATCAGCCCGGATACCTCCCAGTGGTGAGTTCAGTTTTCTTGCGCGCGACATATTTTGGCCAACTCCAGATCTCAGGCGCTCGCGATGCCTTGATGCCAATCACCAATGAGAAGAGCGGGACTACCAGCGGATCTTCCACAGCTGCACAGAGCGCCCACTCCTCCCTTGCTATCCGGTTACAGGCGGAGAATCTCATGCAGCAGATCAAGAATGACATGCGAGGTTCCAAGCGACTTTTCTCGGGGGATACTGAACACTCCCGCTTCTCCTATCCAGAGGATTCACGAGCGGATTCCAGTGCATCGTCGATCGGAAAGTCGCAGCATAGTACTTGGTCAGCGTCAAATCACGATCGGAGTCGACGGAGATCACCCAAACCATCGGCTGGTTCTCCTCGTCGCCCATCGACCGCTGGGCGACATCACTCGAGCCCGCGTAGATTCGCTCGCTCTGTCTCTGATGACAGGGATCGTAGTCTCGTTCTAGAGATGTCAAACATGTCTATCGAAGTTACGTGGCAAACGGAGGAGCACCCTGGAACCAACCAACCAAACCCACCGCCAAACGCCAACATACCTCGCATCAGGGTCACCCCATCAGCCGTTGTCGACACGCTCCCACCACCACCAGCGCAGCTACCTCGTTCAATTCCATCTTCCGGAGTCCGCTTGGGCGAAAATGGTGATCTGAACCGGTTCGTATCGTCGAGCACAACTTCGGGGACGACTATCACCGCAAGCAGCGCGCCGTCGTTCGTCAAGCATGCAGGGCCCGCTCATATCACGCACATCACGCCTTCTGACGTTCCGACACTTCCTCAGCGTGTCGGGAGGATGGTTTATGACAAAGATCTTATGAAGTGGACGCGGGCGTCCACGCATGTGGCATCGGATGGGGAAGATCTGAGAGATCATGTGTCTGTCACGGATGCCGAAAGCGAGGATCCGTTCCGAGATATCGAGAGCCTTCGAGAGGATGACTCAGGGGGAGCTAGTGTAGGGGCTGCAGAGGAAGGCCCAGTGGCGGAGCAGCGGGGGGCCGAGGCAGATGAGGAGGAGGAGCCCTTCAGGCAGGATATGTCTCGGATCGAGGAAGGGGACGAAGAGGAGGCCAACGACCGAGAAGAAGCCGATCTGACATCTTTCATGTTCGATGGACCATCTGTCGCTGTTGTTCATCTTGTTCCTTCAGAGGAGGGCTCGGACACGCGGGAAGACGACACCTCTGAGTGTGATTCCGAAGAAGGCGACAATGCTACCCCTGGTCAGCCCGTATTTGACTCTGAGGACGATTCGTCGCACGAGTCTCCTGTCGTGCCTCGGAAGCCCCTTCTCGTCCCAGCCATTGAAGCGACGCCGGTGGCACTTCGCAAGCTACCAGCGCTCGGGACACCGATGCCACCCAAGTCAGTCCTCAAGAGTGCGAGTGCCACCCCCGTATCTGCATTGAAAGACCCTACTCGAGACAAACACCGTACACCCGCACAAAAACACGGCCATCGGCGATCTGTCAGTTTCTCCGATGGCAAGAGGGATGGTCCCATCAGGGGACTTACTGCGAAGCTTCAAGACAGCGAGGATAATCTGGTCGATACTATGTCCACGATCGAGCCTGGTCAAGCTTCTGGTAGCTTCGTGCCATCAGCGAGATCCAAACGGATTGCCGAGATGATGCAAGAGCTTGAGAACACGGGTGAGTTGGTTCGGATTACTCGAGAAGTGAGGTATTGACCGTTCTTGACTAGCCGATTCAGGGGAATCACCGACCAGGTCAGCTTCTGGCAAACATGCCGTCGAGGAAGTACAGCTTCTAGGTAAACGACGCCCTAGCAGTCAAATGGTAGCCGACGATTCGAGCGGAAATTCTCGGCGTATATTTTCAACGTCACGCAGGACCAATGTTACCGATCAAGACAGGCGGAATGGTACATTCTTGACAGAATGTTCTTTCGGACTAGCGCACGACCGACTCGTTCAGGTAATCACCGATGTGCAACCCTTCGAACCATACTGGGAAGATTTGAGCAGTATCGATTTGTCACGGAAAACACTGGAGAGCGTAGCGCGTATGAAGGAGTTTCTACCCAAGCTTGACACAGTGACACTGTAAGTTCCGCTGACATGTCCAGCGAGATTTAAGGTGTTTTGAGCTGACGTGAACATGACAGCAACTTCAACCAGCTGTCGTGGTTGAGTGGCATACCCGAATGTCTACGGACGCTTTCTGCCGCCTCGAATCTGTGCGTCTATCGAGATAATTGAAAGTGACGTTGACATACTGACCCACTGAAGCTTGACAAGCGTCACTTCGTTTAATCACCTCCAAAATCTGGAGAATCTTGACATCAGTAATAATGACATCGATTCCCTGACTCGTAAGTCATTTAAGCACGATTTGTTGTGCAACTTGTAGGCGCTGAATCTCGGTTGACATGTGACAGAGTTACAATGTCTGCGACACCTGAGAGAACTACGAGCTGACGATAACCGGATAACCAGTTTGGATGGACTCCAAAAGCTGGATGCTCTGACCAAACTAAGTGTGCAGGGCAACCAGATTTGTGAAGCCGACTTTAATTTATTTCGATGGTAGGGGCCCGGGGCGAATGCGCTTTCATTTTCCCAGCGCTGATGACTTGGCATTTTCCTTTAGGCCACGGCTTGAGATGTTGAACTTGAGCCAGAATCGGTTAGTCAGGGTCGTCTCGCTGGCACCGAGTCTTCCTGCACTCTTGGTCTTGAACCTCGGTAGGCTCTTTCCGGTCGTCGTCATGTGTGTGTGGGCGGCTGACCTGGATACTTTTTAATAGATGGCAATTTATTGGATGATCTTGATGCCGGTTGTTCTATGACGAGGCTGCGGATTTTGCGCGCAAGTAACAATCGATTGCACAGTCTCAATGTGGGGCACTTTGCGAACCTGCGGACGCTCTACCTGGACAACAACTCGCTGCCGGGGTTAATCAAAGGGGAGCGCCTGGCGAAACTGGAGAACCTGTCAATGCGAAATCAAAGCAGCCGCGACTTGTGAGTGGCGCCCTCGCAAACTATATTGAAGTGAGCTAACGTGACGTGACGGGATCTTTCATTACATGTGCCTGGTTCTTGATGGCGATAATGATGGCGATTTGCAGTCATCTCTCGACTCGCCAATTCCGGGATGTGAAACGGCTTTATCTCTCAGGTATGTGGTGTGCTTCCAGAAGATTTGGGTGGAGCTTGACGCAATGCAACGCATATCTGGTTCACTAGGCAACAAACTTGCAACAAATTTCATCGAAGAGCCGTGTTACAACCTCGTCTACCTGGAGGTGGCCGCCTGCCGGCTCACGTGTCTACCGCGTGAACTCGCGCGGCTGACTCCCAACCTTCGGGTTCTGAACCTCAACTATAATTTCTTGGACGAAGTGACCGCATTGGACGGTCTCACGAGACTAAAGAAGCTAACTATGATTGGATCTCGCTTAAGGGGCACGAAACCGCTGATCCGTGTTCTACAACGGATGCCCGATGTGGAAATGCTTGACTTGAGGTGAGCACGCCATCATCATCGGCATTCTCCATTGGGTGTTAAGGGGGCACGTCTGCTGATCGTAGATCAGCCTTTTTGATTTTCCTTTTTTTTTTCTTGTTTTCACTCGTTAGTTGCCCAAACTGAACAATATTATTCGCAGGATGAATCCGTGTACGCTCGGGTGGTATCTGCCCCTTCTGGTGAGGGATGTGCCTGGGGCATTGCAGCCATCCGAGACCAACGCACGGAGGGGTGACAAGGGGACGAGTGATTACGGGTGGCAAGAAATGGATGCCAAGTTTCGACGGGACCTCCCGGACGACATATACGTCGGCCGCCTTGCGTACCGAGGGTTAGTTATGCGTGCGTGCTCACGTATCCGGCTGTTAGACGGGGTGGAGGTATCGGAGAAGGAACGGACGAAGGCTAATCACCTATTGCAGGGGATCATGGGAAAGGGGAAGATTAAGGGGAGAGTAGCGACCGGGTCGGCGGGAGGGGAAGCCGGGAAGGGTAGTTGAGTTGATGTGACAGATTATGCCTTGCACACATGACCCGATGATTAATTGGCGATGCGGCCATCGATCGATTCGATTTGGAAGATCTATCACGTTGAAATACGTTTTTTTTTCTTCGTGATGAAAGAGCGTGGGACTGGATTCTCCGGGAGGCCGGGAGTGTGGGGAGTGATGACGGAGGGGTTACGAGAGGAGAGGATGACGAGGAGAAAGTGCTGGGAAAGGTTAGCGAGTGAATATTTGAATTATTGTTAAAAAGATTTGTCATATGAAATATGGAATATGAGGTCGCCGTGGGAGTCTTGAGGGAATCGGAGGACGTGGGGCTGTGTGATATTGAACCCAAATCGAGCGGTCGAGGCGAGGGAATCCAAACTCCGCGCGCGCGTGAACATATTATCGTTTTTTCTTTTCGTTTTTTTTTTTCACTGTGCCTGATGCAAAAATGAGGAAGAGGCGAATCTGAAACGGTCTATCCTCGAGGCGCCGGCGAGATAATATGACTATTTGTGGGACCCGTTTCGTTATGGGTGCCCGTGCTGTGCCTTGTGATGATGATGATACCGGTTGCGATGGTCGAGGTGTAGTACGTCCAACGGATTACCTGGCATGCTCTTGACGGTCTTGCTAGCTGCCATGTCCAACTGACAGCGAGCAGACGGGTCCGAGCACTTGGATGACCGTAGACCGTTGATTGATTGGTGACTGGATTCGACTTCTATTTTGACTGGACATTGGCACGGACGGTATTCGCTACCGAGAAGGCCTCGCGGGATTGTCTCGCACATGTTGAGATGTCGGAACGTTGCCGGCAAACGTTAAGCTTCCCAGGACTAATTAGTTACTTACTTAGTGCCTTGCACAGCGATCTTATTTCATACGTCCAAAAAGTATGTATCTTCCATCCTTCCCCGCCCGGTGTCCCTCCTCTTAAAACCCCGTCCGAGTAGTCCCCAACCGCCCCCATCCCTTCCCGTCTACCACCACAGATGATCGAGCATAGTCAAAAAATACTTGCCGTTTCCCCGTACTCTGTTGCTCAGCTCGCCCTCGACATGTAAGTCAGATCGTCTATTTTCGACATATTGCATAAGCACCTGTCATCTGTCACGATCCAACCTGGATCGCCATGTCATATTTCTTCGTTTATCATTCCTCTCGCTGATCATTTATATCCTCCCTCGACAGAACAGATCCAAAAAACAACATCCAGCTCGACGACTGTGCCTCTCCCGCGATCATGTCAGTCGCATTCCTACTCCTCCTTCCCGCCAGCTAACATTTTTTGTCCTTCCGTTCTCCAGTCTCGACCACGCCAACTCTCCCCGACGAAGGATGTCCACGTCAACCGCCTCCGCCCCGGACACCGACACCAGCAGTGTCCCTTCTCGTCTTGAGAAGAAACACCCCTCACCATCTGCGTCCCCGCACTCAGATCATACCTGGAACTTCGAACAGACCCAGGCAGACGAGAAGCAGCAGCAGCAGCAACATTCCCCAGATCCCGCTATCGACAATTCATCCAAGGTTCAGCTACCCTCCATCTTTACCACCTTCGAGGACCCATTCCGAAACGACGTCCGTCGTACATCCCTTCCGAGCGTATCCGCCGATTCCTCGTCAAATACCCGCTTCAGGCATTCGCCGTATCCCCAGCCAGCGACGCGCAGGTCACACGGCGCTAATATCACCGCATACCATTTCTCTTCCCCTGCTGATACCCAAGAACAGCCCGCCCCGAGTTCGAATTCACAGCTCTCCTCTGCCCAGTTCGGGTCTCCACTCACCCCTGATCTGCGCACGCAAGGTGCCTACCTCGACTCGGACCAGTGGTCCAACGCATCTTCGACCATCAACCGTCCGAGCCCCACTCCCGGTCACCCTTCTATTGGCGCACCTCCCAAGTACGAGGAAAATATGCGCCACTCCTTCAGCGCGCCTCTCGGTCAACAGCAAATGTTTTCGAACGCTGGGCGCATCGGTGCCCAACAAGATCGAAGGCCCTTCCCTGCTTCTTCCGGTCAGAAGTCGGATGAATGGACATTTCCTAATCAGGAGTTTGTCTTGCCTGCAGGGAACCCTTCTTATAATTCATCATCGAGCCCCCTGTCGTCGTCTCAGCCCGCGCCACCGTCGGCAGCACCACAGCCCTCATCACCTTCGTCTCGCGCCCAGCAGACTGTTCCATCTTCGACTCTCGTTGATCGCCCGACCAAAAAGCGCGGAAAACTACCCAAGGAGACAACGGATTATCTCAAGGCTTGGTTACATCGTCACTCGGACCACCCATACCCCAGCGAGGAAGAGAAAAAACAACTATGCCATGCCACTGGTTTGAGCATGAGCCAGGTTTCTAATTGGATGATAAACGTAAGTTCGTTTCACCTCATCTTCCATATTTGACTCACTGCCTTCCCTAGGCCCGCCGCAGAATCTTGGCGCCGGCTCATAGAGCAGCATCAGGGCCCACAACCTCTGCGCCCTATCCTCCTGCAAGCCGTACCGTGCCTGTGACGACCCCACTACTCGATCCCACGTCGTCTCGTCGCCCTTCAATCCCAGCGGAATCTCTGCAGCTATACCACCCGATGTCCCTTCAGTCGATTCCCTCGTCCAACAATACTCACTCCACGAGCAACGACTATTCTGGGCCCAACCGCCATCTTCTCGGAATTCCTCAGCGATCATCACACCAGTACAATGGTTCTGGCGGAAACGGATCAAGCAACCTAGATTTCGCCCACACTAGGCACACTCTTCCATACGTGCAAGGGCATGGCCATCATTCTGGGAATGGTAACCAAGCTAGCCACTACATTCCGTCTGGAGTTCCGATGTCCGCACCAGCGTCCCTGTCCCCTAGCCCATTTGGGTCGCACAACCTCAACGGACATCACCAATCTATCTACTCATCACAGCACCACCAGTCATCGTTGTCACCTAGTTTCATACCGAGTCCGACGCAGGGGTCGGAACGGTTACCATCTCACTCGGACGGTCACTCGCACTACTATGGCGAGAGCCAATCGCATCATCCCTCGACCAATCACGGAGCTGCTTTTACCGGTCCGCATTAAATACGGCACAACAAGATCTTGTATTGAATGAATAGGGGGAATCTGATATATTTGATGCAAAAAAACGACCTGCGTGTAACAATATCTTCGTAGTATGATACCTACTTACCTAAAGCCACCTAGTTACTGCGCTTTTCGCGTCTTCTTGTACCCGCCATGCTGTACCAGCATGAAAAGCTACTGTTTTTGTTCTAGATCTAATCGCCATGTATCGGATGCAGTCGTTTTGACCGCGTACCTCGGGTTTCTCCCACCCACATGTGTACCTAATTCATCTGCACCCGAGCTCAACTGGTATCTTCTACCCGCCTTGTCCTGCCCCTTCCCTCGCGTCCCCCTTGCCTAGTATGATCTTCTCCGTTCCTTCCTGTTCTTTCCCCGTCTTTCTGTACCAAAGTTGCTTGATGGAGCGCGCCCAGGCGGGAGCCAAGCCCAATGTTGTAACTCCGTTTCGAAACCGGCCGTTTTACTTGAATTTCTATCGTGGTCCTCGCTGCGAAACGATTGGACCCTCCTGACGGACCTTGAATCAAAAGTTTCAACCCTCGGATGGACCGGGAAACCATCAACGACGACCAGTGATTACAATGATCAATTAACTCATCAAAGTCATCTAACGACGAATACTTCTCGAATCGAGATATGTAGTTGAGTTCGTGGCTTGTTACGAGACATCATCGAAAACAGGATTATCACGGTAATATATTGTGGGTGAAACGTTCACTCAGACTCTCGCAGTAATTTGGGATTTGGTGTGGTGATTCTTTTTTTTGCACGGGTGTTTTGATGCAGTTGACGAGGCGAGCAAGGTTTCGTTTAATTCCTCGACCGGCCCGTTCTTTGGAAGCTCTTCGAATTCATTACAGGCACGGCAGCCAGGAAGGAGGTCGTCGTCACGTAATGGGTAATGCGAGTCGCGTTCGTACGAGATTACCAAGGGATTGCCAGCGAATGATAGCGTTTCGGTCGAAGGAAACTGGCGGAAGGCGATGTTTGTGGGGCTCTAAAGCTTGGGAATGGAAGGGGCGGTGCGGTCGCCGGTGCCTATTCCGTTTCAATCGAACAATTGGAAGATAGTCCTTTTCCGACTCGATTGGAAAACATGCACCCGATGGTAATGCTAAAAAGCGAACCCCGCCCCGTTCGTCCACGCCGAGAGGTAGTAAGAGCTTTGAAATATCAATGCAAGGTTACGTCCGGTATAGGTTCAAGTATGGTCACTTGCTACTGCGTTCGTGCCTAGTGTTCGGGCCGGTCTAGCCCTGAATCTGCTGGTACAATCTGTGGAGATCTCTTTTCCTTGAAAATGTTAAACCACGCTCAGAAAAACACAACGCTCTTGTAATACGTACATTCATATCGGTAGAATTTAGCCAGGAAGAACCTAGAGCCTCAATTGAGCTACTACGCAAGACGAAGTGCACAGGGACGAAGATTCGAGGACGATGGTGGCCTGTGGGGGATCTGATCGTCCTCGTATGATTCATGCATTCAAATTCGAAACCGGCGTCAGTGGTCGGTTCAAGTGGGTTCCCAAGTTGCAAAAATGTGAAACCTTTTTTCTTCTTCTTTTTTGTGTGATTAAATCTCCGTCGTTCGGTCGTCTTTGTGGGCACTGGGCATGCATAGGACGTGAGGCTGGGGGACCAAGGCTGCGCTGAGAACTTGCGACCGCCGGCTTGGATCGAGTGCCAGCTATGATAGTGGCGTTGGTGGCGATCCGCGTATAGGTAATGCACGGTCGAGTTCCATTCCTTCTTGCTCAACAAGTACGACCTCTCCGGCGAGACAAAAGAAGGTTAAAAAACAGAAAAGGCGCCCGGTAAACAATGCACCCGTCGCGGTCACATCAACGTGACCTAGTATGAAACTCTGCTAACCCAGAAATGGGGTGCACAAGTCCACGACCAATGTAAGTATCACGGCGCGGCGCGGACTAGACCATCAAGGTGTGAAAAACTAACCAAGCCCATGAGCAAGAAAAAGGAAAATCAAGCAGAAGGGATAAACGTAGAAAACACGGGGCATCATAATGGAGACCAACCAAGGCAAGGATCATGGTCGAACAATCAAAGCAAGAACGAACGAGGCTTGTAGTATGTAACTCTTGGTCGGGACCGCGTGCCTCAAACTTCCGCGCGAGCCATCGTTTTGGCGACTATCGAGTTCAAGTTGGACTTCTAGGTCTTTCTGTGGTACTAGGGAAGATAAAAAGACCCTGGATCTTTGAGCGCGGGAGTTCCTTCACGAGCAGTTGGTCCACCGGGCGGCGGTCGATTCTTTAATTTTCTTGCGATCTTCCTTACTCGCCTCTTAGCGGCCACCGGAGTGGGGACCTTGGTTGCGATGACTACCGGGATACCGTCTGACCAGTCATCCCCTCGTGACTTTCGCCCATCTTTTCCGTGTGTCTCGCGGCGGTCATCGAGGCTCCTATCTTGTACGCTGTGCGTGTGGGTCATTCTAAAACCATGCATTAGCTTGGGGTATCCAGGGACCCCTCATTGGAACCGAACGAAGATCAAGTGAAGGTTAGGCACACGAACATTCCCGCCGCCAAGCGAACGATCATGATGATGATCGGGAATACTCGCCTTGGTACGTATACGTACGTACATTCCGTTGAGTCACGCCGGTGGACCTTGCGCTCTGAACGCGGGCAGCAAATATTATCTCTCCCGCATCATCGCTGGATATATATAGCAATTACCGATTAACAGGAGATGAACGTGATCATCGACGATTTATGAACATGTAGCGCCTGGACCCTGCTCAGGGGCAAGCAAGTACATGAGCCAAGAACCACAATGCCTCGTCTACTATAGACACCTCCAAGATCCAAATCATTGAAGTTAACTTCCCACAGGACTGAGCTAAACTACCAATTCCATTCTACGATTCCCGCGGACAGCGTCGCCTTCATCAGCAGAAAGCCAGAGGCCGCCGCATGTGTTACATGAATCATAACGAAATAACGAGATGCGCTCGCACAATGCGGGCGGTAGAACGATGGTCTCTAACGTTATGCTTCGTCTGGAGCCGTGGTGCGTGAGGACAGTGGCGGGTCCCCGATGGGAGCGACTGGGCGGATGAAAAGGGGCATATTGTTCCCAGTCGTGGACCGAGATTTTACCACAGGACGAGCGACGACACTAAGAAGGGGGGAAACCATGTGATGAGTAAATTATCCCTCGCCGGATTGGACCATGAAAGAGAGTGGGGAGCACGCTGGAGCACGGTTGTTCAAAATGGCACACGAGGGAAGAGAAACACCGAGTACCACCTCGGATAATTAAAGGGCCGGAAAATACCAGAGAAGGCACCTTACTTGAATGTCTTCTCGATTGTCACCGAAGGGTCGATTGAGAACTCGAGGTCGCGAATGAGTGTGAAAAGAAATGTCTTGATCCTGAAAGACAAAAATACAATCAGACAAGTCCGCTCGAATAGAGAATCAAGAATGGGATTCTAAGAAAAACAGTGGGCTGTGACCCATATCTGGAAGAATTTAGAACATAGCCAATCGCATCTGCCTCTTCGCTCCAGCATGTGGCAAAGTCTAAAGAAAGCATATCATGCCTCGTGCACCTGCGGGACTGCGTGGAAAACAAGGAACGAGCAAAAAACCGCTCCACAAGCCTCGTCGATTCGGAAAAGTGAGGACAAACGAAATTGTATCTGATTCACTCACTCGGCCAATGCGAACCTATACCCTATGCATCCGCGGCTCCCGCCTAGAAATGTCAATATATTTGAGTGCAATCCTTGAATTGCCTTGCTACTTTCTGGCGGGTTGCTCCAGCGCTCCGGCCTGTGAATGCGCCACATCAGGTGACTTGCCTCAGGGTAACGAGGGTGGGTAACTGCATGCCTGAAGATGTGTGCATCTTGTCCCCATATGGAGGTGCTTTTATTGATTGCTTGGACGGGGACTGTGATAATGTCGTATTTAGCAATCTTGATCGCTGTATTGAGCTTTCTGTGCTTGTCGTAGAATGCTCTGTCGACTGGGATCTCATCGTCTTCGGTCGCCACCCGCATCGTCCATGTCACCGGGGCATGTAGTCTGAGCGTTTCGCGAACAACCCAGTCAAGGTATTCCAGCTTGGAGATATCATTGTCCGTTGATGATTCCAGTGGTATCGTGCGGACCGCGTCCCGTAGACGGCTCTGACACGCTGGTGCATTTGCCAGCGCATACAGACACCAGGTAAGCGCAGATGAAGTAGTTTCGTAACCAGCTATGAGAAAAGTAGAAATTTGACATAGGACTTCTGATGTGGACATCCTCTGCGAGGCAAAGGAAGCGAGATTCGATTGAACTGCGAACGCTCTTGGAACTAGTCCGCAAGATGGGAACGGGAAACACGCACCGAGAACGCTGAGTAAGTCGCGTTGCCCGGGTTCACGGGGAGGTACCAAATGGTCTGCCTTGTCGCCTTGGGCAGCTGAGGTGTCAGTGTGGAGTGCCGTCTTTCTTTCATCTATGAGTCGAAGACCGATATGCCTTAGATGACGATACGCTTGTTCCATCGCCTCGTTGTGTGGGCGCTGAGAACTATCAGTCATGCGAAATTAAGTGGGAAATCCTTGACGCACAAATTTTCTCAGCAATGGGATCCACGTTTCAAGAATGGTACGCAGTTGAAGCTTTTTCGCCGTGGTGAATATTAAATGATACGCGTTGGCTAGTTCATCGCTCTGGCCTGACAGCGCGTTGAAGTGGTACCCAAAACCTAAATTATGTTTGAATAAACGGATGCGTGGTTTCCGACCACCATACCCGCGTACCTGCCACGCCGATCACATCCAGGGTGGCTCGTGAAAGCCATGGCAATACATCTATCGAGCAATTGCGTTTGGAATCATCTTTGGCGAGCAGAGTCCAGATATCACGCAGCTTCCAAGAGATTAGAGGTATCCACAGCACATCCGCGGAGACAAGGAGGCACATACCTCGGACGCTTTGTCTCTGAACACCGGTGTCAGTGTCCTGATGTGCGCGCCCGTGAAGGCGGGACTCTAGAATAGTACAATGCCAGCTCTTATGAGAACCAAGATGCATATCGCGCAGCGCGGGGTGCTCATGATTCTATAACTCACCAGTATTCTGCGCTATAATGGGTAGGTTTGATTACGACTGGACCAATTGATGCCAGCTCGATCTCACCTGTCTTCTGTGTACGTCCCCCTCTGTGGTGAGAACGCTTTCAAGGCCAGCACCCATTGCTGCGAGGTTATCACGGACGAAGTCTGGCTTCTGATAGGTGTCTGAATGGGCCAGTATATGAGTGACCGCAGTCAGGTCTGTCGTCAACAATCGAGAGCCCCCAAGAAAGCCCTTATATGCGTATGTAGATTCGTAGGTGGCTTCCCACCCGTAGAGGAGACCCGTGTTCTCTTGGTTGTACATCTCTCGCAGGTTTCCAAAGAGAAACGAAGGACATGGTGGTCCGCAGAGGTTTTGTAGGGGTGAGAAGTACTGTCTCAAGAGCAGCGCTATGAGGTCGGCCAGGACATACAATACCAGGAAGAGCGCAGCACCGAGAGCGAACAAACTCGTCCACAATGACAATGAGGAGTCTGAGGACAACATGGGAGATTCTCGACAAGAACACGGGCTTCGGTCGGGACAAGATCAAAGTCACCAACGTCGGCAAGCTCATTGCTTTACCGCCAATCTCGGACATTGAACGTTCTGAACTGGCTAGTGGCGGAGGAAACCAACGCGGAAGATTGTCATACTTCGCGGAGACGACGGTGTCAGTACAGATACCTCCAGGTTTGACCGGGATCCAGACCTGTCGGAGACTAGCAAACTCTAGAAGAGTAGCTAGAACGACTTGTCTTCCTGCCTACGGGAGACTAAGCAAACTCGATGGTTCGACGTCAAGACAACGATCACGTCTTGAGTCTCGACATCGACGGTACCGCTACATAACACCAGTTTCAACCGATGAGTCCATCTGGCAATGATGCCGACACAATCACCGAGATCCTCAAGAAAATTTCCTCGCCTCTCGTAACTGACTTGCTCTCGTTCCACCCCAACGATGTTACAGTCGAGGGCGGGGAACTTCCATCTTCGTGGTCACCGTGGTGGAGTTGGGGGCTGCACTATACGGAGGCCTATCCAGGTCACGACCCAGCTTGGTTGCAGGTGATTCGATACTACAATCGCTCCTCTGACAGTGATCCGCCTGAAGTTGACGTGAGTGATTGATCCTGGCTCATGCAGTTCGGTTCGTCTCTCAACATTTCCGACTTGGTAGATTCCGCAAGACCTTCGCACCTACATAAACCATGTACGCCGTCTGCAACTTCAACGAGATCCATGTATACTGTCAAGTAAGTCGCTTGCTGATCCAGAGCATTTCAGAATGTGAACCCTCGCTATTTAGCCCAAGGAATGCGTAATGCAGGCTACCGCTCCTATGGCATGTCGCCCAAGAAGGAGCACGAAGTCCATCGCATGTCCGCATATATCCATCATCTCGTTGGTTCTGGAGGTTCACGATCCATCTGGCACGCCGTTGATGTTGGTTCTGGACAGGTGAGCGGCCGCTCGTTGTGTACTCTTCTCGCAATTACCATCCTTTTTCAAACGAAAAAATGTTCAACGACGATTATACTGGGTTTCTTAGGGTTATTTGTCCAGAGCCATTCAAGACTTAGACTTTCACGTTCTTGCTCTGGACAATAACGAACATCAGACGACCGGCGCTAATCGATGGAAAATCAAGGAGGCAGCGCAAAAATTAAAGCAGGAACGTCGCACGCAGGGTGGAGTCACAAAAATTACCAAGAACTCACCCAATAGCCCTCGGGACCAGTTCACAGATAAGGGAGATGTACTCTCATCCGATCCACAGCACTCGAGAAGCGGTAAACGAAAAGGGTCTCTCGCCCACCGAACCCTTCATGTGAGCCCTCAGACACTAGACGAGGCCATATCCGATTGGCTTCTTACTGATTCATCCGGAAATCAAATACACGACGGCCATCGCACCAGCATCGCACCAACTCCTGTAGAACCTGTGCCAGTGATGTTTGTCGCCCTGCATGCCTGCGGCTCCCTCACGGTCGATGTCCTCCGCACTTTTCTTTCTTATCAAACTATGCGACCACGTTCTGATCGATTTGGAACCCTGTGGGGATCGCATTCACTCGTCGTCGTGGGATGCTGTTATAACCTTATGTCCTCTTCCGGTACGCATGGCGGCGTGTGTACAACTAGGAAACCCAAATATGAACCTTTTCCAAATTTCAGATTTCCCCTTGTCTAAACCTCTCCGAGAGATGATACCCACCCCAAAATTGCCGATCACTGCTCTCCACCTCGCCGCCCAAGTTCCATCCCAGTGGGTCAAGAATCCACAAGCGATCCAAGACGCCGAATTAGCCATACACAAAGTGGTGTATCGGGCACTCCTGCAACCGGTTATGGGGGTGACGCAGGTCGCAGGTGACACATCGAGGTCCGAACGACTCATCCAGCCAGGGATTGGGGAGACACCAGAGAACCGGCGACTGAAGAAGCTCAACAACGAGGCATACAAGGATTGGCCCACGTTTGTGGAACGCGCCACGGACAGGCTGGGCATCGACCTTGCGGCAATCAGCGAGCCTCTTCCTCATTGGTTCACGCACGAGGCAAGCCGGCTGAAAATGGAGAGTGCCCTTTCCGTGTTGCAAACCCTTCGCTGTATACTCGGTCCATTGATCGAAAGTCTGATCATTCTAGACCGCCGCGATTGGATACAGCAAGAACTGGCGGAGTTGGACCAAAATGGACAAAGAATGGAGGTCGATATGGTAAATTTATTTGATCAGGCCACGGGGAGTGGAAGGAACATCGCGTTAGTTATCAAGCCTGCCGCCAATGCGGACAGTGACTAGTAAAGTGGTTGCGGGCGAATAATTGATTCCGTAAGTGTTGTATTGGCGCATCGACCTTGTCGAATTCTGGTATAGCATTGTGCTGGACAAGTTGTTTGCAATTGGCCTATCGCCCACCATGCAACGGCCACGTAAAGACATCTTTCCCGATCTTTACAGAGATCTGATCGACAACGAAACCACCCGTCCGGGCTTGCGAGAGCCTAGTTGCATATGCCTGGTTAAGGGAAGGGATGAGACAAGAAGGAAAATGTGGTATTTGCTGAAAGCCGTCTGATGACGTTTCGCTTGCTGACAGTGACTCGGTTTCTGGGGTGGTGGATTGAGGCATATCAAATTCGTCCAGCTCGCCAGCCGTGGAGAGGGAGGATATATTGGATTCTTGTGCTGTCTTTTCCAGCAGAGCCCAGGCAACTGAAGCGTGGAATTTGGGGTCAGCATAGAAGTCCCTCTGCCGCAATAAGCGAAGAGTCGATCCCAGGAGATCTAGACAACGACGTAGCTGATCTAAATGCATCAGCGGGATATTCGACACGTTGAGCGCCAACTGATGGATGAATCACCTCTGCGTGGCCTGCACCGACTTCGAAAGCCAAGAAAGTTCTGGTTCTTTCATCATTCGTGAATTCCGAAAAGGTGGCAAATGACGCATCGAAACTGTGCGCAGCCGAGGCCATCAATTTGGGTGAACTCGAAGTTATGGACTGGACGTACGGAGCTATCGAAGAAGCGAGACGCCCGACCGCCTGCTTAAATTCTTCGCGCTGATGTGACCGCAGGAACAAGGGACGGGATAGCGAGATGTGCAGTTCCCATCGGGCAGGTTTGATGCTGTCGTCGTGCCTCCCGATCGCGTGTAGCGATGGTACACGCTCCTTAGAGAAGTTCACCACCTCCTCGACTAGTGTATGCAGGGCATCTTTGTGATGCAGCAGGAGAGGAATGTATATGTGTGTCGCGTACTGCCCTTCGACATGCGGCACTGTCCGCACACGACCTTGGTGCAGCGCTGGGTTGTCCACAGGCGTTGGGACCGTCAACGATGCGGACAAGGTTGGTAGTTTCCTGTGAACATATGGTCAGTTTCTGGCTGCAAAGACGCGAAACCGCGGCGGCAATTTGCAGACCTCTTTTTCTTTGGCACCGGTTCATTTGTTGGGTCAGGTTGTTCATCTTCTGAGCTGGAATACTCGACTAAACCAACTGACCCGCGCTTCATTCAGTTTCTTCAAGAGTTGGATCCGCAAGACTGCAGAGTCAGCGAATCAGTGTAACTAGTACTATCGGATCTACCGTTGTCGTTCACACACTGGTTGTAGCACTGTGGTATGGTTTCGGGAAGAATCGATCAGGGTTCAGTTCAACTTGTCCTCGTGCCTAAGCTTGCAAGAAATGCAGTGCTATATCCTAATACCAAACTCCGCCTCGCGATCTTATCTGGCACTGATTGCACGATGGGATGAGCTCCACTACGTCTTGTTCTATTCCTCTGATTGAGGTGGTAGAGTCCATGAGTGTCCAGTTCATCAACAACCTTGGCGCAGGTGCCCAACCGGCCCTACCGCATTCACATGAGCATGGCGGTCATAGCCACGACCACGGCGGTGAGCACGGACATACACACGAGCATCTCGACCACCCAGGTATGCATCCAGCTAAGTTGTTCAGCCTGGTCCGCGTGTACCATTTTTCACAGGAAAATTTGCCGAAAGGGATCTTCCCGACTACACTTCCCGAAACTTCGAAGAGAGGGGTTTCACGGTCGGGATTGGTGGGTACGTTGACGACCTTATGGTTGATGTCGCTACCTAAAGCTTCTCGACCATCTAGCCCTGTAGGATCCGGAAAAACGGCACTCACGCTCGCTTTGTGCAAACGGCTCCGTGACGAATACAACATTGGTGAGAGACTTACGCAAACAGCTTTTTCCTTATCGTTCTCATAATTTACCCAAAGCCGCCGTCACAAATGACATTTTTACTCGGGAAGACCAAGAGTTCTTGATAAAAAACAAGGCACTCCCAGTGTCACGTATTCTCGCGATCGAAACAGGCGGATGCCCTCATGCTGCCATACGCGAAGACATCAGTGCCAACATGGGCGCACTTGAGACTTTGCAGGCTAAATATGGCTGTCAACTTCTTTTTGTGGAGAGCGGTGGGGACAACCTCGCTGCGAACTACTCACGAGAATTGGCAGATTATATCATCTATGTGATCGATGTCGCTGTACGTATCTTGCAATGTCAAATTCTCTTCTTTCGTTAACTAAATTCCAGGGAGGTGACAAAATTCCGCGGAAAGGAGGTCCCGGTATCTCGCAGTCTGATCTTCTGATCATCAATAAGGTGTGTCCGTGGTTCATATATCTCTTTCCGGCGAGCACATATGTAACTCACGTGTTACGTTTGCGAAGATTGATATCGCAGAATACGTGAACGCTTCTCTGGACGTGATGCAACGCGACTCAAAGATCATGCGAGGCGACGGTCCTACTGTGTTTACCAGCATCAAGAAAGGGCAGGGTCTCGAAGACATAGTTGACCTCCTTCTCGCTGCCTGGAGGACTGCTGGTAGCCCGGGCAAACCTGGTGGTGTGAACCTCAACGAGTGAAACCAGAGTGTTGGAAACAACCAGCGGTTAACGGAAGATGGACATACGGAATGTAATTTTACTGGATTGGCAGTATTCGATTGACCTGAAGTGTACATCATTGACTCTCACGACATTCACAATGGCGTCCGAGCGAGCTGTGGAAGATTTTTCTGAGTATGCGCACAACGGTCGCAGTAAACCACGACCGAAGGTTATACGAGCGGTGATGTTTTCCCACTGGCACTCGTTGCCCAGTACCTTTTCTCCACGACCTGGTGCGCGTGTCGTTTGTGGCTTTCACTTTTAGGGAGGTCTGACATGTACCACCAGCGGGTACCAGTGGGATTCTATTCGGTGTTTCTTCTCTCACAAATGTTGCAGATCCTTTCAAGAGATCTGTTCTTCAAGTTGAGTTACCTGAGGTGGCTGACTACAACTTGAAGTTGATGTACAGTCACCCGACTCTTGAAACCGAGCCCGTCCACCCAATTCTCGATTCGCTCGGAACTGCCATGTGTTGCTATTCTGTGCTAAATATTCTCCATGCGAAGTCCATGCGACTTTCTTTCTGACTCTGTCCAGGTTCGAAAATACTTCGGTGATGTTTGCCTTCACGCGGTCCGCGTCCGTCTGGCCCCATAATTGAACCTACGGGCCCGAAGTATCGCATACCACACGGTGGTGTCGCGATTGAGGGCTTCGTTCACGCGCAAACAGGCATTTTGCAACATATAAAGACTCGGACTCTAATTAAGAGCGGGCTTTTATCCCGTGAGTCATGTCCCCATCGAACTCCTTCACTTTCTTCTTCCTCGCTGCTGTCGTTTCGGCGACACACGCCGCCACGACGTGCAATGTACTCGATTATGGCGGCATCCTAGATAACTCGACGGATGTTACCCCTGCTATCACGAGCGCATGCACGGACTGTGTGGTAGGTGCGACGACCTCCACAATTCGGCTGATACAGTGCTTCTCGTTCCGTCGGGGACATACTCACTCAAGACGTCTGTATCGACCATATTCTCGTTCGATGACTGTGACAATGGTGAGTGGACGTGTTGATGTTCCGCATCGCAAAGTATTTAGGGATATGGTGCGGACACTAGTCGTTTGGAAAGGTTCTGGTACGATTTATCGGCAAGGGGACCTCTGGCGTCCCAATGGCAAGTGAGTTGGTTTCTCCATCGATCTGTAAGGATGGGAACTTAGGTTGTGACATTGAAGTCTGGGTACATATGTGGGTTTCAGTCCTCCTTGTAACTCCATGCGCTCATACTGACGTCTGTCTAACCTAGCTGAGTCGACCCCCGCCTCATTCGTTTCCAGAAATGTAACAACATTGAGATGAGCGGCGTCACGCTCAACAGCTCTCCCATGTTAGGGGATTATTTCCTGGCTACAGTCAGGGAGACGGCTCACCTTCCAACACGGGTTCCATGTGACGATCATTGGGAACGATAACGTCGTGCATGATATGCAGGTCAGTTACGAGCGACATCCCGTTACCCACCCACCATCTCAATCGTAGCGTTAGATCGTCGCAGATCACATCGGGGAAACAGATGGGTTCGATATATCAGGGAACAATAACAACTGCGTGCACGACGTCTCCGTCGAGAATGGGGACGAGTGTGCAGTGACGGTCAAGACACCTATCAATGGGTTCTTCGCGGAGAACATTCAGTGATTCGACTCTGCTGCCAGTGGTAGAGCGTTCACGTTCTAGTTCGTGGAAAATGCGTGAAAGGCTGATTTGCGACGTGGTACAGGGTGCGTAACATCGGTTCATTTTGGGAACAACGTCACTGGCGTCTCGTCCGTCCCTCCTGTTTTATTTTTGATAATCGGGAGGGGGATGTTGATGTCATACTCGGTGTCACCAGGGTTCAGAATATCTATTACAGAAATGTCACTCAACACGATGGATCCAGATGGTGGTATCGTGTGTCAGGTAGGGGATATACTGCGTCTGTGGTCTCGCATCACTTAGGTCGATCGCGCTATAGCCTACTGCATCCGGTCTCGTCAACCTATGTCGAGTAAGTCCGCGAAAAAAGATCTTCGTCATTACTTGTCATGCTTTCTCTGATGCGTATCACACAGCTTTACTTTCGTAGGCTGTCCTTCGAGACCAACATAGCCCACCCCATTCAGGTACGGGGACTTGTGTGTGTGCGGGAAAAAATCCGAGAAAAAGAATAACGCGTGGCGTCTGTACATGTCAGATATCTGATTTCTGGTGCTCGAACGAGGCTTGCCCGCCGATGACCAGAAACTTGACTTGGGAACACGACACATTCGATACGATATCGGACAGACGTCGGCGACAACAGCACCCGCCCCATCATCGATGTGGAGTTGTACGAGTAAGTTTGGTTGTTCTTGACTGCTGCGGTTTTCCGGGCGGCGGATTATCTGGCATCGCTTTACCGCTGTACTGGAATCGTGTTTGAGGTGATCATCTGATCGAGACCGAGTCTCGAGTGGTTTGACTGATTTGATGTAGGACGTCAATCTCTCGAAGGAGGATGGTGTCACGGCAACCGTCAAGACATCGAATGGGTGTGGAAGTGGCCTTCCTGCTTGCTGACCGCCAAGGTAGTAAACATCAGCGATTACCAATTGCAAGCAAGTACAACAAAATATTCGGAAATACTGTGATTTATGGTGCAGTCCCTCGAATAACTGATGCAGATCGTACAAGTACACGTATCCTGGGATTACACGAGAGTCCTAAGCACTATTGACATCGCGCGCCATGGCCTATTTGGAAGGCTCTGGCTGGGCTGGCGGAGTGGAAGGTGCAGGTGGAGTGCTTGCAGCAGGCTGTGGCTTGTGCTGTTTGATGCGCACTGCTTCTTCATGAATGTCGCGTATTTGCTTCGAGGTGTCAGTGTAGAAAGATAAGACGGATTGGCCGATAGGGGAACCCAGAGCCTTCGTATAATACTATACAAAACGTTGCATCAACAGGGCCATATAGGCGATGTAGAACGGCGTACCTCGTTAGCGATCTTGGAGTATCCCTTTTGCTCGTCGATGCTCTTGGCGCGAGTATGGGCTTCTTTGAAGGTTGACTGAACTTTACCGGAAACAGTCTGTTCTGGGCCAACGGCGCGTTGGCCAATTGACTTGTCAAGATCGGTCATGTAAGCAACGAATTTCTTGGAGATTCCATGCTTGTCTGGGAAGATCATAAGGGTCTTCCGCTCTGCCAATGCATCGGTCCACTCACTGTCAATTTCGATGGCACGCTGCAAGATTGTATCGTGGAGCTTGTAGCCTTTGGCAAGATATTCCGCGGCAACTGAGAATGCGATGTGAGGTGTATGGCGTGACAAGTGTGTGAACCATACTTACTACCAGCTCGTGGCTTGTCCGATTGCTCGATCTCGGCGCGGTGAGGTTGTTCCTCAGTCTCGTGATTATCCACATGCTCGGTGTCAGAGGCGACGGAAAGCGTGCTTCCTCCAAGAGTACCTTGGTCGAGCTTGAAATGGTTCAGCGACGACAGCTCGAAGCGGTACAGCAGAGCCTACCATGAGGGCGGTGTTCGCCGCAGCTGATTTGTCAAAGGTGACGACGGCCGACTTTGGGGCGTCGTCTGCTCCTTTGAGCTCGATCGAAGTTATCCTAAGCTAGTTTGAGCCGTGTCAGACAGAGAGAGATGGGGTGCACATACTTTCCGCAGAAACTGGGTGAGGGGGTCAGAAAAGGGGAGAGTGGAGTGGTGAGGGACAGACCTGAAGAAGTCACGAAGTTCTGATTCTGTGGTAGTGGGAGAGATCCCAGAGACCTGGTGAAGAAGTTGAGTTAGTTTCAGAGAGTGGATAGAGAATACATACGTCTACTGATGCTTTGGACATGATTGTGGTGGTTCAAGTTGTCTCCTGATAATCACTCGAAAGGGGTGAAAGGTAATGGACGTGTGAATATGTTTCCTGTTATGGGCATGACATAGACATCTTCACTACAGACTGCAGACAGTCTGCAGTCTCAAATGTCCCAGTTCACAGACAGTAGAGCATCCAGCGTTCGAGGTCTACCAGCAATTCCAACCGCAGCTCGGCACACTCACCCTCAAAATGACTCCAGGGATTTCTGGATCCCTCAGGTAACAGAGGGCGGACAGGTCAAGTTTCACGCATCGCCCACCAATGGCTCACATTTATTTCATTCTCATAGGTTTTCTATGCCAACACACTCACCGGCAAACTTTCTCGTGACCTGCCCAGAGATCCAGACGATGACGGCTCGGGCAGTGATTTCGTTGGTCTAACAACTTCCCAGTCCAGCTCTCGCTCTGGGACCAGCGCAGGTCTTGGCTTCGCTTCAATCAACAGGTCAAACATCGACCTTGGATTTGACGTTCCCGCTCGTTCGCGAACGGAATCACCAGACCCCATAAGGGGTACGGATCCTTTGTATACTCGACCTATGTTTCAAGACACCCCCAGCAGCGCAGCGCCTTACGTCAAACCTCTTCCCCTTCCAGGAATGCTTGCCGCCCGCCCGCGCTCTAACACAGAACTCGCATCCAATCGTGGCCCGATCCATCTGCCTGCCATCGCAGTCGATTCATTCGTTCCCCGAGATCACACCCAGAGCTTTCCTGCTCGTGAGCGCCCTCTGGACCATCAAAGAAGTTTCTCTCCTGAGCGTCGAGCCTCCCCATCGAATCCTTCCAATCGTTTCCCATCCACTTGGGCTCCCTCTCGTTTCAAAGAATTGGTTCGCCTGCCAGATATCCCTGAACCACAACCCGTGACTTCTGCCCAACCATCCACTTCTACCCAACCATTCCCGTCTCCTCAACCATCCGCTTCTTCCCACCCATCAGTTTCTACCCCCCCATCAGTTTCTACCCCCTCATCAAGTTCCTCCATGCAACAATCGTTGTCCCCATCTACCCCGGAACTTGTGTTGGAACTTCTCCAGAGAGCACGACAGCGCATTCAATCAGTGATACTACACCTACAACAATTTGGAACCCCACAAGTTGCGGAAGACGAAGAAATTGTGGATAATTTGATCAACGCCGCAATAACTGCTATCAGAGACCTCTTATACGTCGCCGGCCCTCCGTTTGATCAACTCGGCGCCAAGACTAAAGACGAGAGCATTACCAGCGCGTCACAAACATCCCTGGTCCCAGCCCAACGCCGTGCGGTCGCTACGCTCTCCAAGTTCGTTCTATCAGCAAGGGCAGTGCTGAATATTGGGCCGTGGATAGCGAACGACAATATTGTACAGCTCGGTTCAGATGCTGTAGAGCTCGAACGTTCCGTTGTCGATTTCGTGGCGATAGCACAGGAAGTTAGGAGCCAGGGAATTCACGGTGACAATGGTTCGAAACGGTTGCATGGTTACATGTCAGCCCCCCACGCCAGTCCTGGAAAGGCGGGTGCTGGTGCCGCCGGAACCTGGAAAGGGTTTGGGTATGTTAACATTGACGACAACGAAGAGGCACCGCGACGAAACTTGGACAATGAAACCTTCAATGAGTTTGTGGGCTGTATCTCACAAGTTCAGGAAACGTTGAACACGCTCACAGAAGCAGTTCGGGAAACGCAATCTGGTATTTCATCGCTGCGTACTTTTTGACCCGTCTTGGACTCATCTCACATTAGGCGGATCTGTGTCCACTTCTGGTCAAGAACTCCTCAGACGGCTTTCATCACTCCTTCTTTTTCTGGGTGACATTCACATCGCCAGACATGTCGATATTGAACCTGTCGACCAGCGAAAGCTCTCCGATGGTGCACAGTACTCGAGAACAGTCGAAAAGGCCCGCGTCCTTGTCCGTTCATTCGAAGCGACCGCGCAAGCCATCTACGACGACGGAGCTGCAATACTTGTCACAGCACAGCAGGTTCGGTGGTTTGAATCCTGCGATTCATGGCGAAGTCGGGACGACGTTTACGATGCTCTCGAAGCTTTAAGTACTTCCCTCGATTTCAACCTGCAGATTGCGCGACAGAACCTCGAAAGTCTCCTACACATCGGTCAGGAGCAATACGACATCTTGGAACGATGCAACCAAAGCCCCATTGAATGGCGCATGTCACAACGCAGTCTCCTTGCTGCAATTTTCGCGAGCGAGGCCCCAGAGGCCAACGGAAAGTATGATATCACGACAGACGACCCGAACGAGATCTTGAAGAACATCGACCAAGGTGGTAGCCAATCGTCTCCCACACCTGTCTCGGCCGCACCACCACCAGTTCCAACAAGTGGAAAACCCCATATACCCAACCAACAAATACCCACGAATACAACTCTAGACCGTGAAGAAGGTATGCTTACTTTCCGTATTTTTTTTCCCCAAGCAGGTTGACATGCGATTGTGTTGTGATTATAGCTTCCAGCTCAGTGCGCACTCCCCCACGATCGGATAAAATCAAAGCATTCTTTGGAGATGATGCGCCTTCACATTACATGATTTCTTTGACTGCAAAAGAGAAGCCTTGGTATCTCAGACCGAATTACAATCACGAAGACGTCCTTATCGACCCAGATGGCACTGTCAGAGGTGGAACAGTTCCAGCTCTTGTCGAGAGATTGACGGCACACGAGTATGCAGGCGAGTTCATTACATTCATGACCTCACCTCCATGTGCTCATGCATGAGTAGACACCAAGTTTTCTCGAGCATTTTTAATGACCTTCAAGTCCTTTACTACGCTGGACCAACTCTTTAATCTGCTTGTTGAACGTTTCTGGATTCAACCGCCTCCCAATTTGAGTGCACATGAACTTGGTGATTGGCGGCACTATAAGCAAAACATAATACGTATTCGGTGAGTAGGCGTTATTCTGTTTAGTGCGACCGCCGGACCGACGTTTGGGTAGAGTAATCAACACGATGAAATCAATGGTGCAAGATGAGGACGTTGTCGATAAGGAAGATCTGGGCATCCTCGACCGCATGGCCGAGTTCGCGTCTCGCGAAGACGTTTTCAAAATTGCCGCTGCTAAACAGCTGTCAGCTGCGATAAAGCGAGTGGTGAGTTGGTCCTTCTTTGATCTGAAAATTCGATCTGATGTGCAACTAATCAGCGTGGGAGAGATCTGAGGAAATTGACAACCAAGTCCACAGATCCTCCTCCTGCACCTATACTTCCGAAGAAGAAGATAGAGCTGCTAGATATCAATCCCTTGGAGCTCGCACGGCAGTTGACAATCACTGAAAGTCAGCTATATCAAAAGATCCGACCTTCCGAATGCTTGCAGCGTTCGAAACAGTCCGGGGTGGAGTACCACGATGGCGTCGCCAATTTCATTCGCAGGAGCAATAGGGTAATGGCCTAGACATTCCTGAGAGAGAACGTTACACGGCTGACTTCTTCGTAGATCGCACATTGGGTCACGTATTCGATTCTTTGTAAAGACGATCCTCGTCGCCGAGCCGCCGCCATGAGACAATTCATTCTCATCGCTGATGTGAGATGTCCAGTTCTGGACCATAATTTTTTAATTCTCATACATTATTTCGTTGCAGAGATGTCGAGTTATTCAGAACTTTTCCGCTATGATGGCGATCGTCACGGGTTTGAACTCCTCCCCGATCCATCGCCTGAGGCGTTCGTGGGAGCAAGTCGGCTCGAGATATATGTCTCAGCTGGAAACTTGCGAGACGATCATCAACTCTTATAAGAACTACAACAATTATCGAACTGCTTTGGCTGCTGTCGTTTCTCCTTGTGTTCCGTTCGTCGGTAAGTCTTGACAACTCAGCTTGTCAACGGGTCCTGTCTGAACACTAGCGGCCACTCTTCAGGCGTTTTCTTGACTGCGCTCACCCACATACAAGACGGAAGCAAGGACACGCTACCCGGAAACCTGGTCAATTTCCGGAAGCGTCAGAAAGCGTCGGAAGTGATCCAAGATCTTCAACGCTGGCAAGCCCAGCCACACAACTTTCACCCTCTTCCGTCCGTCCTAGTTTTCATCGACGAATCGTTGAATCAGTTTGGCGATCACGACGCCAGCGAGATGTTCTGGCAATTGAGTTTAGAGAGAGAGCCTAAAGAAAAGGATGAGGAGAAGCTTGCAAAGTGGTTGGTGGACAGTGGATTCTTTTGAGCTTTTTTTTTTTTTTTTTTTTTTGGCCCGAGGAGAGGGGGAGGTTTGGCGGTTACCCGGCTTGTTGCATAAGTATTGTCGATGTCGAGGCGAGCACACCATACGCGAACGGACGCCTTTTTTTTTTGTAGCAGCTTGTATTTTCCTCTCTGTTTATTCCTGGACCGAAGGGCCAGGTTTGTTTTTCATTAATGTCGACGTCACGGCCCGTGGGAATGTAACGCCGTGATGTGACCTTCGTCGTCTTTTTCTTTTCGTTGTAGTCGCTCGTTCAGTAAGTCCGACAAGTAAAACAGTGATTCCGTTCTGCCCACCCTTACAGAACATACTCCAGTCAGGAACAGAAGGCAGATGATCGAGACATCAAAGTGGCCATGATTTGCCGCGCCATGATGGCTGGAGACTGACCCACCACCGGCGAAACTCCGCAACGAAGGAAACTATTTTGATTCGGCTCATGAAGGTTGAACTGTGGGGTCTGCGAAGCTTCATCCACAGTGCAAATATGGCGGGCCTGTGGTCGCTTGACAACTTATGTTTCATGCCCTGATACTGTAATGTGAGAAAGACCGAAAGTAAATTTAATAAAAATGTTACAGACCCTTCCGTCAGGATCAGGAAAGTCCATCCGTTCCTGCATGCATAGCCATAAGCGGATGACACGCAAGAATGTCCTGCTCCCAGATACGCTGAGCATAAACTTGAGGTCTTTGTGAAGCCACTTCGCGAGACAACATTTCCTCAAGGCTCACGGACTGTCTCTCTGTGTCACTCAGTAGATGACCGTCAGTAGATGTGACAATTTCCCTGTTAACGTATGGTCAGTAACACAAACACAATTTATCACGTATGAACATGTACAATTCAATACTGTATCCTTCATCTGAATCTAGTTCAGAAAGAGGGGTCGTACACCGTGATCTTCATGAACACTGAGATGAGAAATATCTTCCGATCTTTGCGAATATATACATACAATGTTGATGTGCAACATCACTTTCAAGAAAATCGAGCGTAACAATAGGTGGAAGCATGTCATCGACCATACAGGTGATAGAGTTGTCCACGAAAGGTGAAGTTGTAGTGAGATCTTCGACGAAAGGTGAATTTGTAGGCGGATCTTCAATGATAAGTACAGTTGTAGGCAGATCTTCGACGATACACTGAACTTGAAAGCCTTCCAGATTTTAACGACTGCCTGAACGTAACGGATGCATAACGATACCTTCGTGTTCGTCTTGCATATGCACCTTGCGAAACACATCAGATTCAGACGTTGTCGATGACCGTAAGGGAGTTTCATCGTGTGTCTGCACTCCCTGTGTTGTACGAGACGACAGTATGGATGGTAAGAAAGCTACATCATCGGTCTGCACACCGCAAAACGAGTAAGATGGCGGCAACCAGGGTAAGGAGCTCATGGATGAGAGAGTGAGTGTTCGAGTGAAAGTAAAGAACAGATTATCTAGATCTTCCCACCTTGGGTACCAGGTCGTGTTCTGTACGACTAATCCACATCGAGGTCAGTGGGTCGTAGTGCCGGTCCATAATTACTAGTTCAGTCTGGGTTGAGTGCCACACCTAGGAGAACACGTTCTGGTGTGGGACAAACAATGAACTTGGTATGTATGCATATTGGTATGTATGCATATTGGTTGTACTAACACAGTGTAAGGCAACTACTGCCAGTGTTTCAATATTTGGAGCAGTCCATCTCAGCCAATGCCTAAGGGAGGCGGAAACGACTGAGATGCTCATTGTAGTAGACAGGGGAAAACACACTCAGCGCAATCCGAGGCAACTCCAGTCCAGAATAAGTATAAATAATAGGATATAAGATAGAAATAGATGTGAGAACATACAAGTGCAAGGGAGTATGTCTGAGGATTTTGGACATGTTTCTGTGTTATCAATGTCGGACTAAAGGTAAAATGGTCCAGACCAGTTCAAGAATAGATAGGGGCTATTTGGACTCGGACAGAAGCCAGCCAAAAATAGTCACAAGCTGTGACCAGAATCAAATTGAAGATTATTGAGTCCTCATGAGAGCAAGAATTATAGAGATAGATGATGAGAAAGCTGCTAAGAATGTGAGGTATATCAGAGGGAAAGGGAGGGATTGGAAAATGAAAAACATACAACTATAGGCTACGGGCAAGACAGAGGGAGAGCTAAGTAGCAAAGGACACAGTGAGACAGAGCAAGAGCTAAAGAAAGGAGAGAATAAGTCACTATGTTGGAGAAGGGAAAAAGGAGGTGGCTTTCGGAGTTGGGTGTCAGGTCTCCAACAATCGGCCCGACGATCAACACAAATAAGATTGCTGGCACAGAGATATAAACGTTAATCACGAACAGAGACAATAGATCGCTACGATACCTGGCACAGAGAAGCACGAAGTTAAGGGAAGAAAGGATAGGGGAGACGAAGAACAAATATTTATCTACTTCTCAAAACGGAAAAGGAGTGCACAGACGATGTTTCTAACATTGGGGAGCTAATGAAGACAAGCTGATAGGAGGTGGCTCAACACTGTCAGCGAAGGCAGAAAACAGCGACTACAGCCAATTAGCTTTAAATAAATAAATTGTAAACCCCAATTAGAAGCAAGGCATCCATTGAGAGAGGGACAAGCGGTCCAGATGCCACTTTTCGGGCTCCGACGTTGTGTCCTTGCATACGCTCCCCGCACGTTTGCCCATCCTCACCACGACATTGAGAGCCCAACCATCAGGCATCTCCAAAGCCTTAAATTGTACACATAATGTAGTGAAATTGTACCCTAGGGTAGGGCCAGCCGACGACGAATTAGGCCGTGCTTCACGGGCCGGCTAACGGTTGGCCGAGGATAGGTGGTCACAAAGGGTAGGGGCTGGCCGATCATAGAATATTCTCCTAGGGTAGGGGTCG
>JBBPLD010000106.1:0-61713 GCA_038089555.1 Chalciporus chontae | reverse complement strand
GTGGGTGATCGTTGGGGTAAGACGTGAAGAGATGGCGTGTGAATGTTTTACGAACCAGTCGCCTCATCACAAACATAGTCACATCTCGAGGTAATCTGATGGCACCACATTGCCATTCTAATCTGAGGTAGTACAGTACAAAGGATGTAAATAAGGACCGTTGAAAGACTAAGATCACAGGTATCATTGGCGTTTGATGGGAAAATTGATCTGTTGAAGGCGGCCAAACTTGTCTTTAAGATAATGGCGATACGAGCGAACTCAGAAACATATAAGACGGAGTGCGCATGGAGTGGCAATGAAACAACTTACGTGGATGTGGTCAAGTACACACCATACGCCCAGCATAAGAGAAAGTCTTGCTCGGAATCACGCACGGAATCAGTCGAAAAGCGGCCACTCTGACCGAACATCATCGTCACCGGACATGAATCAGGCAAGGTTGCCCTTTTCGATGTCGTCACTGGAAGCGAAGTCGCGAACAATGAGGCACACATGGATACCGTTACCGATCTTCAACTCTCCCCAGATCGTACTTATTTCTTGACGAGCAGCAAGGATAAAACAGCACGGGTCGGTTCTTCCGCGCATCGTTCCAAGTGTCACGACTGCTGATGCTGGTTGATATTTCTCTCAAGCTACATGATACCAAAACCCTGAGAGTGCTCAAGACATTCACCACAGAAACACCGCTCAACAGCGCGGCGCTTGCACCAAACAAACCTTATGTGAGAAAAGCAACCGTCATTCATTATCAGTCTCATCAATAGAACAAAATCATAGGTGCTTCTCGGCGGTGGGCAAGAAGCAATGCAAGTCACCACCACGTCGTTACGACAAGGCAAATTCGAAACTCGTTTCTGGCATAGAGTGTTCGAGGAGGAAGTTGGAAGAGTGAAGGGCCATTTCGGTCCCGTGAACACGTGCGTGATACCATTGACGCTGATGACTCGGGTTAGTTTGCTGATACCTGCCTTAGCATTGCGGTGCACCCAGCGGGAACTTCTTACGCATCTGGAGGAGAAGATGGGTTTGTACGGGTTCACCATTTCGAGGAAGCGTACTTCCGGGCCAAGCCATACGGAGACTTGGAGATAGAGGACTGATGTTGTATTTCATGACCCATGAAAGCGGATGTACCATTGAACGTTGTAGCGCAAATCCGTCGAGTTCACTGTGCGACATATACCACTGGCAGGCCTTGAGGAAGGCTCGCTCTCCTCCCGTAGTCTTCCGTATGAAAACCAAAGGAGACGTAGGAAGACGCCCCTCCTACGACTAGTAAGTCAGTACCAAGCCCGAGCCAAATGCTCGTTGTGTATCCAGTTTTCGTATCGAATTATTAGTGCACCATTATCGATAATGTACAAACAGAGTAACCATACCCTAATATCTTCTTTCCCCAGATCCTTCATGCGCCTATATGCACGAACGCAATCCTCTGTGCCAAAGGCACGTCCCGCTCGACCAATAAAACGCAGCCGACACCCTTCTCATCGCTTCTTCACCCACAGGCCAAACCGTCCCAACAACGCTCCTCACCCCTGCATACTGCAACGAAGCAGCGAAATGCATCACCTCGTCCAACAACTCAGTACTATTAACATCCCCTGCTCTGTGAGTACCAACACGAGACGCGGACACGAACGCAAACTCTGCTTGTGCACGCGCTTTCGATATGTCATGTATCGTGAGCTTGCCGTCTCTGGTCGCGAATCCTGATTGGAATGGTAACGACGATGGATCGTCTATCGAGGCGGCGGCGGCGGCGGCGGGAGAAACAAGATGGAGCCACGCTGGTTCTCGAAAAGCGTTCAGTACAGCTTCCAAAGTGACTTCATCGCCTTCTAGACGCTTAAAAGGTGCACCGGGTGGTATTCGATTTCGTAACAAATCCAAGGTGCGTCGGATCCGGTGGACGTCGGAAGTAGACCCAGTTCTGGCGCGGATGAGTGACTGAAGAGCAGGCGTGTACGACGAGACGTATACGTGTGATAAACTGGGTTCACCGATTTTGTACGGACCTGCAGCATGGAGAGGGATGGAGGTGAACTTCCCGGGGGGACACCACCACAAGCGGGAGCCTCTTTGAGTGCGAGACACGAGATGTTGGACGATAGGGTAGACGACGAGATCCCAGAGTTCTGACAGGAGATTTTCGAGCGCCTCTCGCTGAGCGTCATCGCTCGCACTAGTGACATGCTCAGTCAACCCTCGGAAACGTACCGCCATACACGACACGTCTCTAGGTGTTATTTGAGTGAGGGGAACGTGGATGGGGGATGCATTGTATCGGACGATGATAGCATCACAGGCTTCTTGACCAGCATTGACGACGATGACCGGACCGTCGATCGCAGCCTTGTCAAACTCGGAGATCGTCAAGGGTTTGAGGAAAGTTTTGAAACCCTCGACGCGCCTGATCTGTTCCACGACTGCTTCCCGTTCCCTAAACAAAGGCTTGATGCCCTTGAAAGACTTCAAGAGGACTTTGGGCATGTGTTCAAGTTGGAAAGAGGGGCGTTCAAAGTCATCTGCGAGCGAAGCCCCGTGCTTTCCCGTCAACCGCAGGTCATCCAGAGATGTCATAGCCCGCACGAATTGATCCCAAAGGATCGATCGGCCGCCTTCGAGAGCCTCGAGAGCTTCTACAGGGTCATTGAAACGCAGAGCGAGAGAAGCTGCGCCAAATGACAGACTGCCAACGTATCTTCTGACGAAACATTGCTTGAGCTCGGGAGAGGGTGGCGTCAAGATATGGCGGTGAGCTAAACGCAGTGCAGCACGGTAAACGTCAAGACCGGAGCAGTGATCATACGTCTCGGCGTCCCTGATCCACTGGAGAGATGCACGAAAGGCAGGCGACGAGGGGCCACTGACAACGTTGAGGCTGAGTTCGTGGTGACCAAATGCTTCTTTGAGATCAGAGGGACGTTGGTCGAAGAGAAAACGTAGATAGTAGACCGATGCAAGCTCCGCATAGACATCCGCAGTCAACGGGTGAGATAGAGTGCAAAAGTCCTTAGCGGACCGGAGATGGTGGAACATTGACTCGATGTCCTTTACATCACCCCATGGAAGGAGGCGCGCTTTTAAGATACGGGCAAACAACAGATCGCAGGCTGCGCGTGAAGTGTTGGAGGCGTACGGCATATTCATCGAAGTGCTGCAGTGGAGGTACGCTTGATCAAGATCGAATTCGTCGCCTTCTTCTTCGAAGCGCAGGAAAAGGGAAGAAGCGAGTGAGTAGTAGCATGCCCCTTGATCTATATGATCAAAGGGAACCAGCTCGAGCGCCTCGCGGCAATGGGAGATCGAGATGTTGAGATCGGTGATCTCGCCGTAGAGTCCAAAACGCGTTTCTCGGCAGGTCGCAGTGCTGTGAAGGAGAGCGGCACGCTGGGGATGGTCCTCGGAGGTCTCGACGAGTGCTTTATTGTAAAGGCTGATGGCGGCATGGAGGTCTGCAGGATCGCCTATCAGGTCAAAGCGAACGTCTAAACATTTGGCAAGCGCCTGGTATGTCGCGACGCGACGTGGTGAATCACGCGATTGGAGCCCCAAAGCGAGGAGACGCTTCTCTATAGCCTCTCCAAGGTCCTTCAATTCCCCAGATTATCCAAGATGAGCCCCTCATCTTGGCTGCCAGAGGGAAGGGTCTTGAGCGAGGTGCGGTAGTGTTGTATCGCCAATTCGAGATCCGGGAGATCGGAATGTAACTTGTAACGCATCACAAGCGCGTCAGCTAAATCGCTGAACAGCGTATACCGAGGGGATTCCCCAGCATAGCGGAGATTCAGGGAAAATTGCAAGTATTCGATGGCGGTTTCCAAATCCATGGCATGTCCGTGTGATTCAAAACGTCTGATGAGTGCTGTGGAAAGGCATGAAAGTATGAGGGGATGATCTATGTGCCCGGGTTTGATATCATGCAAAGCGGTGGAGGAATATTCGATGCAAAGCTCAATATCCGTGGGGTCGTTCCCTAGCTTGTAGCGAGAGAGAAGCGCGTTTGCGAGGTTATAATAAGAAGTTGCTTTGTTTTCTGAGCAACAAGCTTCCACCACGGCGCGATATTGGTGGATAGCATCATTGAGATCGGAGACATTTCCGACATGCTGAAAGCGGGAAAATAGTGCGCTGGCGTAGTTCATCTGGGATACGAGACGATCACCGGGGGGGAGCATAGGGAGCGCCGTATTGAAATGTTCGATTGCCAGCTCTATGTCCGTTTGCACGCCAAGCTGGCCATACCGGACGAGCAATGCAGTAGCGAAGTTGGACAAGGTATTGGCTCGCCCAGGGTGGCCTTGAGGGCGAAGGTCCAAAGCAGCGAGGTGACACTCAAGTCTCAATCGAGTGATCAAGGTCAGCCATGTCGCCGTGGCACTGAAAGCGGATGGACAGAACGTTGGCAAGCTTCCCAAACAGTTTGCTCCGTGAATCGTTAGACAGGTCCGTGGTCGACCTCGCGAGAGTCAATGCAGACCGGTAATTCACGATGGAAAGGGTTAGGTCTGAGAGGTTTCCATGCGCTTCATAGCGTGCATAGAGGTCATCAGCTAGTCGCACGAGCGTGCTGAAATCCTGTCAGGCAACTCAGTCAATCATCATTTAACGATCCTCCGAGTCGAAAACAAGCACTCACACTCATGACAGCGAAATTAAGGGTGCGATAATACTTCTTTCAACCAACACAGGAGGGTCGTCTCGCCGCTCGCGAGTGGGGAAAGATAACCTCTGCTTCAGATATATCACATTTGTGTGAGCTTTCCCGGATCCCCACTTGGCACTAACGGGCCTGCCACCTGTGTCTGTCAGGTGTGAGGCGAGTCCGCTACAACTCTTTTGAGTTTGCTACGACTCTTATTTAGTTACGCTACGACTCTATCTCACGTACTCGAAATATCTAAGACTCCTTCGTTTGTCGACGGAGTTGTTTTCTGCTATTCACTCAAAAGTTCTACGGTATCCGAGAACGACCGAAAACTGCTTGCTCATAAAAGGTACAAAAATACAAGTTAGTCCGAGTCACTGGTAATGAACGCCAAGTCTGCATAGCCTACGTCTCTAGAGCAAATGCCAGTCGTCGTTCTTGACAATGTTCTTTAATGTGCCTAACACTTCGGTATTATCCTCAGAATGAAGTGTGTTGCAGAGGTCTCTAACAAGCGCCAGTAGCGTGTCCTTGCCTTTCCCCTGGTATGCTTCAAAATTAATCGTCATGCTCCTGTTGTACATCCAAAGAATGAGGTATTCAATGTCTTGCCTGTCCGAGTTAACCTTGCGCATAGTGGCCGGGCGTGTTGACGTGCGAATTTGACACCACCTCTTAAGTTTCGTTAGAATAAGAATAGATGGGTGTAGGACGGGTAAGGCTTTCAATGAAGTGAGTCCAGTGCTGCCAACATGCGAGGACAGAAGGACGCACCCACTCCCATAACCTCAACAGGAAAGAGTGGTTCCGGTGTTTCTGGCAGCCCGAGACGTCCTGTGGGCAATGTCTCGATAAGAACATTGTGTGTTCCTTCTGCAATTTGTTGAAGGACATCTTGCTGTGGGTCAATAGGGTCCTAAGAATTGTTCAGTACATCAGTAAGTTCAAGTGAAACACTGAAGGAGATGTAAGACTTACACGCGTGAAGTAGAAATTTAGAGCAATAGTGGCAAAGTGACTGTCCATCTGAGCCAGTCTGTCTCTTAATGATAGCATATCCACCATCTTTTCATCCCTCAACTTGATTAAGATATCGATGTCATGCTAAAGAGGTTAGGCCAAGTCCAACAAGCGTCTAAGAACATTGACATACAGTTGGCCTTCGACTCCCCAGTAATGACCAGGCAAAACCTCCGGGTAGTTGAGCTCTTGAAGACAATGTGAAAGAGCGCCAGCTGCTTGTATGTGGTCGTGCTCAAGAGAAGAGACAGAAATTGTTGGTGGCATTTGTATGCGAATGTTCTTAGCTTAGATTCTTAGAGCCGTTCTGTGAGGAGTTTTGATTAGTAATGAGTCATGTGACCGTCGGAGCTCAAACATGCCGATGGCATACTGGTTGATATGTTTGTTAATGGGCAAATATATAACAGTTTTTTCGTGGTTCTCGCAAGCGGTCAGACTTGAAGCTTGAAGCTTGAGTAGCAGAAAACGACTCCCTCGTTTCTCAACGAGGGGAGTCATGTAATGTTTGAGCTCCGGTCACATGACCTACCACAGCCAAAGTATCGACCCGTGTGAACTCATTTCCAAAACAATCCTCCAAATTTGAGACCAAATCGTCGTCGACGTCGCACACAGCGAGCTCGATAACGCAGCGATGACGACCCACGCATTATTCGAAACAGCATCTGGCTATGCCATCTTCGAAGTCAAGCTACAAGATGCAGTCGGGTCACAAACCAAAGCCGTTCAAGACTCCATCGAAGACTTTTCAAAGTTTTCCAAGATGGTGTCTTTGCTGAGCTTTTCCCCCTTCAAGAGCGCAGCTGAAGCGCTCGAGAATATCAATGACGTATCAGAGGGTGAGTATTGAATCGTTTGGATGTGTACCCGCCGTCATCATCATCATCTTTTCTTTTTTTTTTGCTGACGGAGAGGTGGGATCCAGGTATCCTCAATGACCATCTGAAGTCCCTCCTCGAACTCAACCTCTCCAAATCCTCAAAGAAATCTTCCAAAACCAAACTCGCCGTCCACGACGCCCCGCTCGCCAACGCCATCTCCGATGGTACCAGCATCAAATGTACCGCCTCCGACGATGCCCAAGAAATCCTCCGCGGCATCCGTCAACACGCCTCCAAACTCCTCAAAGGTCTCGACGACACCGATATCGTCAAAGCCCAACTCGGTCTCGGACATTCCTACTCTCGAGCCAAACTCAAGTTTAACGTGAACAGGGTGGACAACATGATCATACAGGCCATCGCGTTGTTGGATCAGTTGGACAAGGACGTGAATTTGTTTGCGATGAGGGTGAGGGAGTGGTATGGGTATCATTTTCCGGAACTCGTCAAGCTCGTACCGGATAATTATCAATATGCACGGCTAGTTCAGTTCGTTGGGGACAAGGAAAGTCTCGCGGAAGATAAACTCCCCGAACTAACGACGCTCGTCGAAGACAATGCCACCCTCGCCCAAAACATCCTCGACGCAGCGCGCGGTTCGATGGGCTCATCGATATCAGACATCGACATGCTCAACATCGCCGCATTCGCAGCACGCGTCATCTCCATTGCAGATTATCGCAAATCCCTCGTGGCATATCTGACCGAGAAAATGAACCTCGTCGCACCCTCGCTCACCGCACTTCTTGGAGAACGCATAGGAGCACGGCTGATCAGTCATGCAGGTAGCTTGACCAATCTTTCAAAGTACCCTGCATCAACCGTCCAAATCCTCGGTGCCGAAAAGGCGCTTTTCCGTGCACTCAAAACAAAAGGAAACACTCCCAAGGTGGGTTTTAACCACCCTCCCCATTTTTTTTTGTGGAACGCGCTCCCAACGTCCCTACAGTACGGTCTTCTCTACCACTCCTCCTTCATCGGACGCGCCGATCCTAAACATAAAGGTCGAATATCACGATTTTTGGCTAATAAATGTTCGATAGCATCTCGGATAGATTGTTATTCCGGTGCGTTCTCCCATCCACCCCTCCTTCTCCTCCTCTTGGCTCACTCTCGCCATAGACAACCCAACGCCCAAATTCGGAGAAGCCCTCCGCGCCCAAGTCGAAGAACGTCTCAACTTCTTCGAGACCGGCGCTCCGCCCACCAAAAACACCGACGCGATCCGTAAAGTCCTTGACAGTCTCGCTCTTGTTGAGGACTCGGACGAAGAGGAGGACGAGGAAGACAAGGCAGGGAGTGCACGGAAGAAACGTAAAACAGATGGAGACGGAGACGTGGAGATGGAGATGGAGGACGGAGAGCCAGTGTTACCTCTTCTCGAAGCGTCGCCTGCACCGAAGAAGAGTAAATCAAAGGGAAAGGACAAGGGGAAGAAGAAACGGTCGAGCGAGGCAATGGACGTCGATGACGAGGAGGACGAAGATGACGAGGAGGACGAAGATGACGAGGACGAACGGCCCGCGAAGAAGGTGAAACTATCAAAGGAGGAGAAGAAGGCGCTCAAAAAAGCTGCCAAGGCGGCCAAGAAGGCGGAGAAAGGTGCCGCACCGACAGAGGTGAGTTGTGGTCTATCTATCATTGTACGTCGTGTGCGTACTGAGTCCTTGCACCCGCAGGATGGCGCATCAAAAGAGAAAAAAGAAAAGAAGGATAAAAAGGATAAAAAGGAGAAGAAAGAGAAGAAGGAGAAGGAAAAGAAGGCATGAACTGTGCGGCGATCTGTCGTCTCTTCTTCCATTCCTGTCGTTCCTCTTGTCTGTGTTGTTGTTGTTCAATTATCATCCTATTACCCTCCGAATCCCGCGGACGGTCTATGTGTGTATAGTCCACGATCCGGAAACGCATGCCTCCCCGTCTACAACGTGCCACCCCGTCCAGACAGACAGTCCGAAATCCTTCACGACGGGTTCAATGCATATACATGGTGTATTATCCATATAAACTATAGAAATGTGTAGATGATATCGTACAAAGCAAAAAAAGACTTGACATTGATATATATGCCTTTCCCCCACGACGCACGATGCATGAGGAATGATGCCTACCTAATCCAGGTCCACGTTCGTAGCCTGTAAGACCACCATCGCACTCGCAGCTCCTCCCATCACCATCGAACAAGCCACATCACCGATCGTCCTCCTCACCATCTCATACCCACCCGTCGTCGTCCCACCACCAGCATGTTTAGACTCTTCGAACAAGGCCTTGAGCTCCACGTGATGACTCTCAACCGCTAACCGTCTCGCACGGCCAGCGACGATCAATAATCGGGGATGACTTTCTCGAAGGGTGGATGCTCGACGCAAGGAGGCGTGTAAAGGCATCGGCGTCGCGAATTTCGAGAACTGGATTCGGGATAGGGCAGAACGGAGAGCGGGAGGTGGTGGACCGTCCCAATGAGTGTTTCCGTTTGGACTGGCGTAGCGGGCCCAGGTGATACTGTCGGCCGTGTCAGATTGGAGACGCATCTGAGTGGACGGTTGGCCGTAGACTGAGTCTGGGAAACCGAGAGTCTGTCGATGTCCCCCCCCAAAAAAAATACAAACAATAATAAGAAAAGGGAGGGTAAAGTTAGTCACAAGGGTTGTAGCGAACAAACGAGCACGCACCGAAGTGATCGTGAGTCCATGATCTCTCGGGACTCCAATCGTACTCCCATCCCCTTTCTCATCCACCCTCGCCCTCTCCGGCTTCTCCAACTTCTCACCCACACCTACACCCGCCGTATCAACATCCCGCTTCCTCATCCACACCACCGTCGCCGTCATCTTCGGATTCAAACAAAGCTGCACCACAAACTCCAACGCCAAACGATCATCAGGTCCTCCAAAGAACGGGAGGAACACGTGCTGTGAACCTCCCGCACCAGAACGATCCCCAGTGTCGATGAAGACCGCGACGTCGGATTTGCTGTGCGCGAATACGCCTCGAACGAATTGGGAGTGGATCGCGGAGGCAGATTTATCGGCGCCGCTTCCAAACAGGACGTCAAACGGGTTGAGGTCGGATTTCGTGATCCTGGGAGTGACGCTGCCTCCTTCAGTAGGATCCCCTACGGTGGTTGGGTGAGCTGTAGGCGGAATCCAGGGTAACAAGACCAGATGGGAATAATGTCTCTTTGCGTGCTCCGCAACGCTATGAGCTAAATCATCGAACGGGACCACAGCCAACGACGTCTTGACAGCCAAATCATTCAACTCTCCAAACATCCTGAATATCCCAAGAATAGGATCCGTATGAATCAACGTATCAGCCACGGACGACTTCATGACTGCCGAGGTACGATCTGACAGTTCGATCAGTCGAAGCGCCTCCACGCTGATGTCCGGTCTCTTCAGTCTATCGATGGTCGAATGCGTGGTCGAGGTGGCAGACATGACATCGGACGGGGTACCGCGAGGTGGGAGGACGAGTTGAGTGAGCGCCATCAGGCCGGGAATATGATCGAGCTTGTCGAGAACGACGGTAAATCGATGACGCCAGGGTTGATCAAGGGACATGATAGAAGCCTTATCATCGCCAGCCTCGTCGCCTGCTGCCGTCGGTACAGCGGTACCGTGGATGCCTACTCGGACACGACGCTCGGGTGGGTAAAGTGTCGTCACAAGAGGCGTAGTGATGAAGGTCAGAATGAGGGCTTCGAGGACGAACATGGAGAAGACCGTCGGGGACAGAATCCCTGCCTGAAGGCCCACGTTCAGGACGATCAATTCGACCAAACTACCGCATAGATCAGAGGATAGCAGTCATGTCAAACTGAGGATCAACTCACCCCTTGCAACTCATCAATGCACCAATCGTGCTCGACTCGCGCCATCCAAAACCACCGATTCTAGACGCGATGGTACAACCACCAAACTTGCCAGCGAAGGAAAGACATATGATAGCGATGGTGAAGGCCCACGTGAGACCTAAATGCGTGACATCAACAACGCCGGACAACAAGGTTCACAACGACGGGAGAGTCTAACCATTGTTGAGTAACCCCAGATTGGTGTTCAATCCTGATAAAGTAAAGTACTTGATAAAGCCATGTGAGAAATCGGACCTGATGGCACGGACGGAACACGCACAAGAGGCAGGAACACGATCGAGACCATGTCTTCAAGTTTCTCAGTTAGGGTGATAGCCAGCCCACCCTCCCGCGGGACGATCAGTCCAGCAAGGAATGCCCCTGTGGTGATGAGTTGTCAAACAGTGGAAGGAGCTAGGCCCATATGAAACACACCGAATATGGCATTGACACCGACGGCGTCGGTGAAGAAGGCAGATGCCCAAAGAAGGAGCATGACCACGGTCATGTAAAACATGGTGGGACCGTTTTCAGTACTCCCGGTTTTCCGCGCCAACCAGAGCATGAGATATCTCATTGGAAACAACAGAAAGATGGTAAAGGCGACGCAGGTGAGTAGGATCCATAGTGCTGTGAGGCCTGAGCCAGCGTTGACGAGGGCAACGCTGAGCGCGAGCAAGGTCCAACCAATGACGTCATTACCGACGCCAGCTGACAATACGATGATACCGACGTTTGTATCGAGTAGTTTGAGTTCGGTTAGGATGCGACAAAGAACGGGGAATGCGGTGATGGAGTATGCCACGCCCGTGAATAGCATGAAGTAGGTGAAGTGTACGGATGGGTCGATGAAGTGGTGGTATAGAGGTATGGAGAGAAGAGTGCCAAGACCGAATGGGACAGCGATGCCAGCCAATGATACGATGACGGACATGCGTGCATTTCGCTTGATGACGCCCGCGTCGATCTCGAGCCCGACAAGGAACAGGAAAAGACAAAGACCAATGTCGGCGACGAGAGTGAGGTATGGGATGGATATTGCAGGGAAGATGTGATCAGTGAAACCCGGTATTCTCCCAAAGGCAGTTGGGCCTTAAAAAAAAAGCCAGCGTTAGTTACCGACGACTTGAAAGGGAGATGGATTACCAAGTAGGATACCGCCGAGGACCTCTGCAATCACTTTTGGTTGT
The DNA here is from genome assembly GCA_038089555.1 of Chalciporus chontae. NCBI lineage: Eukaryota > Fungi > Basidiomycota > Agaricomycetes > Boletales > Boletaceae > Chalciporus > Chalciporus chontae. Next base: position 50,106 of record JBBPLD010000106.1, on the reverse strand, counting down.
TTAATACGCCTTAATCCCAGCGAAAGTAACTGAGCCATGATGATGATGATACCTGGGCGGGGGTGAGGAACGAACGGAGGACGTGTTAGTTGAGGCGTCTCACCGACTTGAATGATCCATAGTCTCAACGGATCCGAGGTCGTGAACGCAGCGGGATCTGCGCCAGTGAGAAGCCCGCCCTGTGGGATGGGTAGTGAGTAGGATAAAAAGAAAGAGAAAGAACGGGAAGAACCTCTCCAGTGGCCGTACGTTTTTTCCAGTTGAAGAGACGTATATGAGGCTCTGGAAAGACAGACATGGCAGAAGAGGGAGAGCTGGTAGAGTAGTCCCCCTGAGGACTACTTATGGGACCTGAACCGGCAGGTACTAGTAGGAGTCTCGCTTGGATACTCTCACGAACGAACGTTTACCGCCAATCGATTTACACCGTCACTGCTTCTTGGCACATACAATGAACGCTCCATTCACTGGGCAACAACTTGGGGCCTTGGGCATGCGCATCTGCCACTACCACACGACCGCATATATTGGTTTAGTCGGAGTTTCAGTCACTGACAGCCAATGATATCACTGACAGGTGGACTGAACCGAAGATCCACAATTCTTCCTTAACTTTTAAGGGGGCTCCACGGTCTACTTACCATAAGGCTCCATCTTCGAGGCACCGTCGCAATTCACATAACGATAACGATAACGATGACAGACCGGGGGTAGGTATCACGTATAGATAGCGACTAGCACGACTCGGCATCCGGCACTATCTCTCACCATCGGCATCCAGCCTCGATCCAGATCCATATTCCCTTCCATACACCGTCTCCGGCCTGCGCAGCGACGAACCCTTCGCATGCAAAGGGTTTCCGTTCACATTCAGTTCTTCACTCCCACCGTCGTATCCTTTCAGCCAACTATTATCAAAAGACGCATAGCTGGCGTAATCACCGCCGGCGCGTACGATCGCCAGTTCCCTCGCAGCAGCGGCTCGTTCGGGGGAAGGATTCATGATCGGCCGCGTCGCTGCTGACTGATGTACAGCCGTCAAGTACCCTCGACCCATATGCTGCTCGAACAAATAACCTTCCGGACTATGAGTGCCAGATCCGAGTCCAGAGGAGGGGTAGCCGTAGTGAGCATACTGAGGTTCCGTCGGGGTATCGACGAGCAAGGAGCGGTCTATGACTACCCCTTTTCCTTTCTATCAGCCAAACATCACGAACAAACAACTCGAGGTATTTACCTTTTCGACTTCGTTCTGCTTCCACAGCCTGTCTTTCCTCGGCTGCTCGCTGTGCTTCATCGAACGGATCGTGACGCATCTTACGGACGGCGTGGATGGCCCAGATGATGAACCCGACGCCGGCTATACTGCAAGCTGGTCAGATGAATAGGGGTCAATGAACGCATATGAATCGGGAGCGAAACATACCAATGATCGCCACCAGATCCCCGACGCAGACGTTGTAATGAATGTTGAACGGCTTACAGGATGGAGGAGATTCACCCGAAGCGTCCGTGACGGTGCTGCGAAGAACCAAATCCAGGGGAATGAGCATCTTCCCCCGGGAATGACGACGGAAGCAACGGAGATGAAGAAGTGTTGGGATATAGCAGGTATCAGAGAACTAGAAGCTTTCCAGGTGTTGGTGGAAAGCCCTTTAATGTTCTTGGTAAATGTGGTAGCTGTGCAGTGGTAGATGGAAGAGCGAAAGCGAGAAAGAGGAAAAATCATAGGGGTTTGCTGGTCCGTCTTACATAGACTTTGTACTGAATTGTGGCCCGATGAGGATGTCTCACTTTACCCAAGGGCCTTGTACCCAAGTTTCTGCTGAAAAGCTCCTCCTGGTACTGCAGAAGTTCTCTGCAGGGACCCTGAGGCCGGACGAGTTATAGATTCGTCTGCCCAGGACAGTTCAGAATCTAGTCATATCAATAAGAACGAACGTCACCATTGAAAGGATCGACGACGAACCCCTTCTACAACGCATGAATAACCACAGTGATGAATGAGATTGGTGAGTTGGACGCACCCTGGCGTGACGTGGCGTCTTTCGCCCATCGACTTCGCGAGTGTAATGAACACGAGTCAGGTATCATACGGACGGTGACATATTGGATGGAGAAAAATGTGGAATTCTGAGAGTCCCAGTATGAACATAGTGATGACAGTTCGTGTGTGGCCAAAGAATAAAGAATGCTACGGTCGTGTGTGCAGTTGTTGACTTCGACTCTTCGGTTAGATTGCGTGCGGAGTGACCAAGTTGCTCCAAATCGATTCCAAATGTCAGTGCAAGTAATCTTTGCAAACCGGACCTCCTGTACGCTCGGCGTCTCGGAGGGGGGAGAGGCTTGCGAGGTCATCGTGGATGGGCGATCCCATCTCAAGCGCTGACATCGTTCGTAACGGGAATCAAGTTCGTCTACAGACGGTGATGCGTGCGTGATCCTAACTTCGCGCATCTATCTCAACCTATAAAACTGTATCCTTGGGTTCGCACCCGCCAAGAACTCGAAATCATCCAGATGCAGCTCTGCCACAGCGACCCTACTCGCAACCGTCCCTTTACAATCGACGAGCAAGACTGCATACGACATGTTCCTCGTTCCCATGAGTCGGCGCGACAAGAGAATGAACTCTTGTTGTTTGCCCCCGCGTTCCTTCAACAAGTCGCCAGCGTCGTAGCCGTGCAAATTGAGACATTGTCGTTCAGGTACGTCCTTGAGTTTAACCCAACATTCTGCCTGCTTCATTTTCGGTCGATCGTCAAAGGACTTGGGTAGTTTGAGCGTCAATCCTATTCCCTCGATCAACAGGTCGTCGTCGTCGTCGTCGTCGTCGTGATCGACGCTCGGCAGTACGGTTGGTGGGGTTTCAAACATTGTTTTCGCCAACAAGAGAACAGGATCTCGATCGTGATCCGTCTCCTCGTCTGTATCCTCCCATTCTGTAGAGGCTAGACTCGAAAGGAACGTGTCAGAAGTTCCTTCAAGGTTTCACATTTAAAGCCTACCTTCGGTACCAGTTTCGTCCGTATCCCCTTCGCTCCATGATTGATCTTCAATGTGATCTCCCACATCGCCGTTATTCGTGTCTGCACTCTCTACCCCTTTTTTCACTGCCCTCCAAGGCGTCGGATCGAACTCATAAACCAAGCGTGGCCGTCCTCCATCTCCAGCTACCCACGCACGCAAAGGAGGCAAGTCTTCCTTCTGTGCAATAAACTCAAAGATGTTCACTGAACCCTCCCATCCAGCCCACGACCACGCTGGGAAACCATCTCGCCTACGCGGTCGATCGAAATGTCTCCACAACAGCGCCTTTGGCAGTCTTTCCACTGGCAGACCCTGTACGAACCCACCCAGATAGTGAGTCTCTGCGAGGCGCGTGAGGAGAGCAGAAAACGCGTTAAGTGAATCCGCGTCCTTGGTCATCTTCCTCGACGTGTAACTGGAAACGAGGTTCCCGTACTGTTCGAGAGTATCGGCGTGTTCTGTTCCTTCTGGCCGAGAGAGTAGCAGGAATGGATCTCTGAGGACACCGTTGCCGAAGACGAGGTGAGGGTCTCGTGGCTCGTCATCAACCTGGTAGGACTCCTTGGCCACAATGTCGATCAATGCTCGCCGTTGATCGTTTGACGAGAGATGGAATGGAGAATTGGTGTGGTCGAGGGATTCGCAACACTGAACGGAGTTGCATTCGAATTAGACTTGATGGTTCGTGAAAAACAGTCTCCGGGGTGAGAGTATTCCCTCTTGGAACGTCCAAGCTCTCGTGGCCCACACGGAGCGTGAGATCTGCTGGGAGAGCGTTGGCATCGTGGATAGCAATCTTTTCCCTCCGATGTTGAAACACGGTTGAGGGATAACACCTTCCAGTGTCCCTACCCTTGGTAACCCACTTCGAGCAGATTGGCCTGCAAGGTTGAAGATCGTGGCCCACGCGCCGGTATAGATGGCACTCATGAGAGGGATCTGTACTTCCTTCTCCTCTTTGTTGTCCTGGTCGATACATAAAGAGTCTACCCAAAGATATCGCTTGCCGAGGTGGCGAGTTACGGTCATCACGTCCTCGAGGGTTGCGGGAACGGTCGGAAGTATCGTCCCAAGCGGATAACCAGGTTGTGTCAGGTCTCCCCAGACGTAACTGAGAGCGACGAAATCGCAACCGTCCAGAGGATACGAAACGATCTGGCGGGTTTCTACGTCGACAAGCTTGATCTTCTTCAGGTTCTCGGAGACGAGCGGTCGACACGTGTCAGGATGAAGGTCCTCGCAGAGACGAAACCAGTCTTTGATCATGCTATAATCTGGCGTCTCCAGGTCCACCTTCTTCACGCCCAACGCACGAGCACCTCGCCCGGGATTTTCTCCGTCATCTGCGATAGCGACTGCATCTAGGGCGTAAGCCACCGCTTGTCGCATTTCGTCGTAGCCAAGGCCTCCGTACAGGTGAAGAGTGTACAAACATTTCGTGTAGGGGCTTTCTCCCCTGCAATACCCCGGCCACTCGAGAGATCCCTGAAGGCGATGGATCGTCCATGCTGGGACCAGCACCAGGTGGTGTCCAACTGCGTCCTCCGGATAAGCGATATGCCTGAGGTCTATGTCGGTCAGATACGTGTTATTGAAGACGAGTCGACAGACAGGACACGTGGAGAGAAGTCGGAGAGAGGCTACAGGACCGAGGGGGGGTATGATCTGCGCCATCTGTCTGTCCTCTGTGTGTTCACGATCTGAAGTCACGGTGCCGTCCGCCGCACCCTCTAAGATGTCGAGTGCTATATACAGCTGCTTGCACCGTTCACAAATCGTGTCTGTGGAACGCTTGAGTGTAGTAGGAGAATAGAAGGTCAAGGGAGGAGATGGACGGTCGGCGTCGTTGGTGGCGTCTTCGGTTTCACCGCGATGAATCCATAGCAGGAACCAGGGACAGGACAGGACGATGTGACCGATTTGTCTGCAGACCAGGCAGAGACAGTCGGCGTTGGATTGTACTGACACGGTGGAGGGGCGGTCTCTCGTTGGGCCAGTGCGTGACTGGGTAGGGAATGGCGTTGATGAAGTCTTCTTGCGTGGCATGGGATGCCTCGTGGGTTCTAGTCTTGCCAGACGTAAAGGTTTAAGGAGCTGGAAACGTTGCGCTAGTACCAGAAGATTACCTCGCCTGACCGTCGCGATTGACAATCGCTATCGGAAACTTGAAAGCAAGTTGGACGTACGACGACAGAATGAGTTCGTTGGATGACCTACCGAGAGGAGGGGTCCGACTCGACGGTCGACTGGTCAAGCTTCGGGCTAGCGCTGATTCCATTAGGCACTGCTGTCCAACTTGAAGGCGTGAGTAAACAAATCCAAGTCTCGTTCTTGCCTCGACATGCTGTTCTGCCCGACATGCGCAAATATACTGGTGATCTCTTCAGAGACGGGCTACAACAAGTGGGCGTGTAACACCTGCGCATACGAGTTCCCGATTTCAAAACAGGTGAATTCTGTGTCCCCCGCATAGTTCTCAACGATGACACGTCTGGTTAGATGACCTCGCGTACTCGAATGAAGCGTAAGGAAGTCGACGATGTATTGGGAGGCGATGAGATGTGGAAACACGCCGATGCGACAGACGGTGGGTTCATCTGGCATTTGAGAGTCATCTCACCTCATTTCATTCGTCTATAGCTATGTGCGACAAGTGTAACCATCGCAGAGCGTATTTCTATCAGCTGCAGATTCGGTCTGCCGACGAACCGATGACGACCTGTATGTCTGTTTTCTCCGACTGGACGTTTCTCGAGATCTAACGAGTCTCTTTATTTCAGTCTATCGGTATGCGTCGATTGCTTCTTTCCCTGGCGCGCTCTGACGACTTTTTTCTCCCAGATGCGCTGGTTGTGGATATCAATGGCGTGAAAACTAACTTGGTCCATTCGTTGGCTTTCGTCTTGAGTTTGACGCGACCCGAGTCGTGCTCTGCCTCGCGGCGCATGAGCGGTTCCTTAAGCGACGCTGGCAGGTCGGGGCGCCGACCAGGCAATCTGATAACAGATTGTGTGCACCATACCCCCGAGCTCCCAGTGGTACACTATAGAGCAGACAGTCTAGACAGTCTTTGATAGTTACAAGGGCATCTGTACGGGTTCAGCCTGTGAGTGAGCGTGTGAATGGCGTGCAGTCAATAATTGAGCGGAGCATGCAGGCCAACACGCATCCGACAACTTAGTTGGTTTCCGTCCACCCACTTCCTTTCCAACACCACGACGACCTACTGAATCGTTCATGTCAGATCAATCACCACCGCCAAAGCCAAAGCCAGGCTCACTGCGCGACAGGATCGCCGCATTCGAGAACAAGGGTACCGCAGCACCCCCTGGCCCTACCCTACCACAACCCAGACCCAAACCAACTGGAATCCAATGGAAACCCAAACCACCCTCCCCACCGACATCACCCGATTCGACTCGTTCACAGACGTCGTCGAGCCTCACCGCAAGCACGGTGTCCGGAGGGAGCATGTCTGCTTCCGACGCCATGGAGAGTATCGGACGGGGAGGATCGCTCAAGGAACGGATGGCTGCGTTACAAGGCAAGGGTGCATTTGCTGCTTCTGCAGGAGCTCCTCCCCCGATCGCACCGAAACCTGTGGAAAGACCAAAGTGGAAACCTCCGCCAGTGGTCGCGGATCCTGCTGATGAAGAGCATGAGGAAGGTGCGCCTCAGATTGCGGAACGCCGTGAGGCCTCGAGGTCGCCGCCTCCACGTGATGTTAACATCAGCCCGAGACCTGTCCCAGCCCCGGCACAGGCATCTGAGAACGAGGGGGATGAGGTTACCCAGGCCAGTGAGGCTGGGGAAAACGATCCGGAAGAAGAGGAAAGACAGAGGAGGGCTGCGATCGCAGCTCGTATGGCTCGTTTGGGAGGTGCTAGGTTTGGAATGGGTCCACCCATCTTTGCTCCTAAGCCTGTCGCGCGCAAGGTTGAACCTCCACCATCCGCAGCGGAGGCCAAGGAAGAGGTCACACCACCCGAAGGTAACGTACACGATCGCCTTTCGATCGACGTTGCTCATAGATATTTATGTATAGCTTCTGATATCCAACCACCACCATCGCCACACGAACAAGTCTCGGCCACATCTCTTGCTCCCGAATCTGGTATGTGCTTCTAACATGCGACACCACTTACGTCTGCTCATCTTTGATCACCTATCATAGACCTTACAGATGAATCTGCATCAGCTCCGGCTGTCCCTATTCGTGCCCCAACCTCGATGCCCATCCCTGCAGGACCGCGCCGTGCAGTCCCTCCTCGCAAGAAAGCATCTAAACCCACCGCTCCTCTCCCAGAGCCTCCCGCTGAAGAAGCACAGGGTGCGCCTGCTCAACCACCAACTGTCACCGACGAGCCTCTTACCACTACCGATCCTCTAGCTGTGCCAGATGTGTCTGTGGCTGGTGGAGATGCGCAGAAGGAACTCGGCGTCATGGAGGAGGTCATCGAAGCTGCATCACGCGAACATCCGGAAGTCCATCCTGATGATGAACAAGTATTGGCGCGACCTCCCACCGAGGAGTTTCACGACTCAATTCGAGAGAGGCAGGAAGCGGAAGAGGAGCATGTAGAAGGTGCAGGAAGCCACACTGACGAAGAATCTATGCACACGGCTGCCGACGAGGAGCATGAACGCGTTCACGAGCATGAGCAGCAGGAAGTGGCGACTGAGAAGGAAGAGGAGGAAGATGAAGAAGCACGTCGGAAACGTATCTCAGCTAGACTCGCACAGATGGGCGCGTTCAATCCTCTCGCTGGACCTCCCTCTCTTCCGTCTCGAGGATCGCTTGAAGAGCACGCTCCGACTGAAGAACCTCTTGACGTCGAGGACGAAGTTAACGTCGATACGGAAGAATATGGGGAATCGATTCCACCTCCCCCTGCCGTCCCGCAAAGACACGATTCAGTCGAATTTATCAAACACCATGCTTACGAAGTCTCTCGTGTTCACGAAACTGAAGCTGAAGTTGAACATAAAGTCAACGTTGCTGAGCCTCACTCCGAGACTGAGGAAGCCGCCAAGGTAGAAGAGGACGAAGACCGAGAACCGATCCATCGTGACGGTGAATCTTGATTTTCCTCCCTCCCTCCCCCCCTTTTTTTCTTTCCTTTTTCGTCTATCATGTACTCTCGTAGGACAAGGGTATTAATGTCATTCTCTCCCTCTTCCCTCTGTTCCTCCTTCTTCTCGTGACAGGAGAGTCGCAAATCGATGTCGACGATGGCGAGGAAAAGGGTCATCAAATTGAATTACACGGACGAACTGTTTGGCGTACATTGCCGGAAGTTGGAGGTGAGGAGCGCCCGAGCGAGGACGTTCGACGACTTGAAAGGGATCAAGATGAGACTACTTACCCACACTCGTACGACGTCGAGCAGTCAGGGGTGTCCACGCACGAACGACTCGAAGGCGAGAGTCGATCAGAAATAGAGAGAGAGGGTATAATTACAGCGAGAAGCACAACACACCAAGTCCAGGAGGTAGAAAGAAGGACACTGGACGACGACGACGAGAACGAAGAAGATATGACACCCGCACGCATCACTCGACCTATTCCACCACCGCCTATTCGTCTAGGGTCCAGACCTACGCCTCCAGCCTCACCACTTTCCAAGACGCCCGTACATGCACTGAGAGCGACAGCAGATGAAGAGGAAAGACCGGCGTCGCCTGATATACCACCTAGACCTGTTCCTCCTCCTGTCAGGAGTGGTATGTTTCAGGGCCCCCCCTGGTTGGTGTGTTGTTAGGTTCGCTTGGCTTATGATATGTTTTTGTAGTGCCACCTCCAGCGCCAGCTGCGGTAACAGAGGAAGGATCGCTCAGGCGCCGGGTTCCACCACCTACGAGACGTGCGAGCACACGTATGACGGATGTGCTGGTGGATGTTCCCTCTACGCCTCCGCCCGTACCGACTTCGCCTAGACCAAACAAGAGACCGATTACGCCTCCGATCATCACCGCGATGACGAACGAGGAGCAAGAGCCATACACGGAAGAAGAACCTGACAAAGGTGAGTGCGATATTGCAAGTATCTCGGATTCTAAGCACTCTCGATCGCAGAACGTGATGGAGAGGAGGAAGAACGTACGGAGACGAATACGCCTCAACCAGAGGGTGTAGAGGACGAAGTATCAGCACGTCGTCGCGCAATCGCCGAACGTATGGCCCGTCTCGGAGGTATCCGATTTGGAGCTCCTCCTCCTCCTATGAATCCTCTCGTTCGCCCCCCTCTCCCCGCTGCTCCACCTCCCACTTCCATCCCTCCAGACGACACCGAAGACGAGGGAAAAGAAGACGAGGAACGAGAAACAGCACACGGAGAAGACGAAGAAGAAGAAGAGGACGAGATGACGAGAAGACAGAGGATCACTGCAAAGTTGGCGGGAATGGGTGGGATGAGACTTGGAATGCTTCTATCGACTGCTGGGTTGCCACCTACGTCTGCGAGGAGACCCGTGGCGAGACAGGAGGATAGTGAGAGCGAGGATGCGGTTACGCCTGTGCCTGTTCCTGCACCCCCGCAGAGGTCGAGGTCCCCTCCTGTTCGGAAGCCGCCACCACCCATCGAGGTGCCAGTGGAACAAGAGCGACAACAGGAACAGGAGAAGCGTACTCGTGGAACGTCTGACGATGGGGTACAGCTCGAAGTTGTTGAAGATAGCGAGATCGACGAAGTGCGGTATTCAGACATCGATGCACGTTTAGCATCGGCGGAGGAAGAGGAAGCACCTCTACCCCCACCTCGTCCCACGAATCCTCCCAGGTCTGCAGAGGCGTTGCCAACCCCTCCACCTCGTTCGCCTCCACCAGGTCGACCACCCGTTCCTACTATTCCGACGACTTTATTCAGGAGACCTAGCGGAGCTGTTCCTGGTTCAACCTCGAGTTCGAGAAAGACCTCTTTGGATGATTCCAGTCCTGGAGAGACACCTACCGTCCTCGGTACTAACGCCCGCCCTCCATCCGAATACGTCATGGTCGAGGCCGATCCGGACGAAGAAGAAGAAGAAGCCCCCGCTCCTCCTCCACGTCGCAGATCGACACGTGGGGGTCCAGCCCGGTCGATCCCTCCCCCACCACCACCTCCACCATCTGCGATCGACCCACCAGAGGAATTAGCGAGCAGTATGCAGTGGGAACTTCCTTCTATCCCCCAGGGTGCAGAGTTTATTACAGAAGAACCCGCGTCTTCGGGATGGTCCGAGGATTCGACAGCCGTACATGTCCCTCCACCCGCACCGTTCTCTGACGCTGGCTCGCGTCGACGACCGTCGACGAAGATAGTGACCCCAACCTCGTCAGGTCGTCAGAGTATTGACCAACAACAACAACAACGACAGTTGAGCGCTGACGATCTGATGGCGATATGGGGCAAAGTTGGTGTGCGGGTGGTCGAGTCTGCGACAACGGTGTTCGACAAGTCGAAACGTGCGCTTGTGGGGGATGGGTCGTATGCTGGGTTCGTGCGAGCTGTGCTCGCACAGGTTCATGGGGCTTTGAACACCGGTGGAGACTCAGGTTCGGGTGATGAATGGGGGTACATCATCTACGCTCAGAGCGGTAACGCCGTCCAGCGACGCGTGTCGGGCATCATGCCAGGCGATATCATCGCTCTCTGGGACGCCAAACTCAAAGGCCACAAAGGTCTACACGCATATAGCCAGACCGTTGGCACTGGCGAGAGCGGACCGCTCGTGGGCGTCGTGAACGAGTTCGACGCGAAGAAGAGTAAGGTGCGGGTGTGGCAGGCTAACCAACATGTTGGGCAACAGGTGAGTTTCATTCGAAGAATCGCCCGCAAGAACGGTGTGCTGACACCGAGGGCTACGCAGACGGTGGAGAATGTGAGTTATCGGTTGGAGGATTTGAAGAGTGGACAGGTAAAGGTGAGATTCGATGTGCTGGTTTCGTGTTTAGGGGACGTCTGAACTGACTGGGGATCCTGTTAGGTTTTCCGTGTGCTCGAGGCTTGAGTGCGATAAATGATGCTAGACGGTCTGTAAACTCGTTGTACGTTGTACGAATTATGTCTTTCTTTCGGATAGTTGTTTAGGGCATGGTTATTTGTTACCTTTTTACCTGTAAACCATTATGTAGGACTGGGTACACCTTATGTATTTGTGTTTGACGAACGAGCTGTTTTGTGACATCTTTGCGGACCAGGCAGGAGAGCTTTCAATATGAACGATTGATTGATTATGCAACTGCCTGGCTGGTATACATAGGAGCAGGCGCGGATGCACTGAAATAAAGTAATCTGTATCTATCCGACTTTGGCTAATACATCAGTACCTGTGCCAGCGAGCGGGTCGAGTGAAACGAGACGTCCATGACTTACTGTCTACCTAACCAAGGGACGAACGCCGGTGCCGGAATCCTTGAGGCTTCGTCCGGCGTAGTCTTTGACTTCCCTTTGGTAGTTAGCTGAGACACGGGTCATCAGAAAAAAGAAATCAGGGGAGAGGGCAAGGAGCTTACCGAGCGGCGGATCTTCCACTTTGGCCTTCTTGTTAGAATTTCCTTCGGGATCTGTGCTCGTCACTGGAGGAGAAGAATCAGGCCGAAGGCGCTTGCCCCGATTTCTCTGTACGTCCCATGGGGCAGAGGTCAGTTGTTGCGAAAACATGGACCGGCCCAAAAGAGACTAACAAATCTGTCAGAAAACTGTCTCTTCCTATGCACGACGAGCGAAAGAGTGTCAATAGGTGCGTGTGAAGGAAAAAAGAGACCGACTTTAGTAGTATCTCTAGTTCAGCTTTGCGTTTGTCTTCTTCGTCCTGCACGCGAGGACGGAGACGTAGGTGGTGTTCTCAGGTGAAGACAAGGTCTCGGATAGTGCCTACCTTTTTACTACGCTGGAAACGTTCCAGGAAGGAGCCGTCATCCGAGAAGACGTTCGTTGGTTTCGGTTTCGGAGGTACATTTGAGCTCGTCGAAGGTAACGAAGTCGACGAGGACGTGGCTGAGAGCGGCGTATTGTATCTTGAGGCATGGACTGTGGACATTGGTGCGAGCGATGTCGAGGTCAAAGTGAAACTAAAGGCGCGATCATAGTCACGTGAGTTACGGGTTGGAGAGGGAACGACGAGCTCAAGTTTCCTCCTACCTGAAGATGTCTTGGTGGAGATTAGGATCTCGCTCTCATCAACAACATGCACCTCCACCAGTGCCGCCACCTGCATGGTCATCTGCTCCTGAGCAATCTCATGCATACGGACGATTCAACGAAGCACCGGAAGAAGATTGGGAAAAGGCTGAGGAATTTTGCAGGGCGATTGCAGTGGAGCACTCTAGACTGCTTCCTTCAAGTGACGTCGAGAAGATCGCCACCGAGGGCAATCCATGGGGACTAGAGTTTCATCGCACGGACCCGCTCTTCCAAGAGACCCGACGACAGACCTTTAAAGGGATGATAGACAACCAGAGCAAAAGCCGCGGTACTGGACTCGTCACGAAAGTAGAGACGACGAAGGAATGCAAGGATTGTTGTTTGATCAGCAATCTACCCATCCTCGCAGGTCTCTATTACCGTTCGCCTACCCGAGATAGGGGTGTATATTTCGAGGTGACGATTCAGAAGATGAACGGGGTGATTGCGATAGGTCTCAGTGATCATATGTATGGTTTTGGACGTCACTCAACGCTCGTTTGATAGGAACCGTGTGCCGTCCTTACCCGCATTATCGACTCCCTGGTTGGCATAGACTCAGCGCCGCCCTGCACCTAGACGACATGCGGAAATTTTACGAGACGTCAGACGGAGGTCAAGAATCTGGATATTGGGAGGCTGTTGGTGGACGATCTCCGGGCCGAGGAGATACCATCGGGTGTGGGTACGAGTTTGGTGCCGGCGGTACCTTGTTCTTCACCTTCAACGGTCAGCGACTGGCACCGGATGCATTCAAGGGTTTATACCCCGGTGATGATAAAGATGTTTACGCTGGGGTTGGGATAGATGGAGAGAATACCTTTACGGTGAACTTTGGTGGAGATTTTTTCAAGTGGCAACCTGGGAATGAGTGGGGATGGCGATTGGATCGACATGTTGGACAACTCGGTCCTCCTCAGCCTGGCAGTGCTACCGTGGAAGATCTCCCTGCTTACAGTAGTATGTCGGGTGTATGAACGAGACTGGTCTGAAACGAATTGTGAACTCGTCTGTGTATATAACGCTCAGATTCTCGTTCAGTTCTCACCACCGAGAGTTGACTTGATTTAGCAACTTTGCATAACGCGCAACAGAGTCTCACGTCTTCTTCGCGTAATTTGGTCTGTCAGCAGTCCTATAAGATCTCTGTCCCGCCATGGGTTCTGTCTCCCCTCGTGCATCCGCTTTCTGGGCCTCGTCAACGACACACAGATCAAGTTACCCTGTCATGCACGACGTCGACGATATCGAGGCTGCTGAGGACTTTGCCGAAGATCTGGAATGGGATGGGAGAACACCGCTCGACAAGACAATAGACAGGATCGGAATGGGTGCGTCCTTCTCCCTCAATTTCTGTCTGTACTCACTCCTTGACCGGTACAGGGAGCTATCAGTGGACCCTCCTTTCCTTATGTGGTTTCGGTGCGTCCATATCTTGTCCAGTCGAGTGTTGCGTTGAGGCGTAACTGACCTGACGACCGGATTTCCTTCCTCTAGGTTGGATGGCAGACAACGTGAGTCCATCACAACAAACCCCTCGGCGCCCTTGACTTGTTGCTCAGATGTGGATTCAAGCCATTGCCATAATTCTACCACGTGTACAACAACACTATTCAGGTACCCGCGTCTGCTCAACGTAGCTAGCCCTTTCCCGACTAATACTTGCAGTTCCCGACAACTACATCGGGACACTGTCATCATCCATGTTTGCGGGCATGATGGTCGGCGCGGTTGGTTGGGGTACCTGCTCTGACCTCATGGGTCGCAGCGCCGCGTTCAATGCAACGCTATTCTTCACTGCCTTGTTCGGCATGCTCGCGTCATTGGCACGCTCGTTTGTGTTTTTGTGCACAGTCCTTTTCTTTTTGGGGAGTGCAGTCGGGGTAGGTGGACGTCTGCGAAATAGTGTCGCTCGCTGACCAGCCTGTTTAGGGATCGATGCCAACGGATGGCACCCTCCTTCTTGAGCATATGCCAAAGGGAAAACAGTACCTAGTCACTGCCCTCTCTGTCTTTTTCTCCTTTGGATCCGTCCTCTCTGCTGTCGTTGCCCTTTTCATTCTTCCCAAGCATTCCTGTTCGCCAGACCGGCCATGCGATCCTTCAATCTCTAATCGTGGCTGGCAGTATATGTTAGTTTGTCTTGCCCTCATCGTGAGTGTGGCTGCCATGGCCCCCGTGTCGCCATGCTCATCGGTTTCGAGACGCTTTCCATGTTCCTTGCTCGTATTGTGTTCTTCCGGCTGCACGAGTCCCCGCGATATCTTGTGCATGCTGGTAGACATCAAGAAGCTGTGGAATCCCTCCAGCTAATCTCCCGTTTCAACGGATCTGACATCACAATTGACCTCGAAGATGTAGACGACCGTCGGCCTCCTGAACCCCAGTCTCAGACGAATGGCTCAGATGAACGCGCTCCTTTCCTCCCTTCCACCCAAGAAGCCCGCCCCAATCGCGAAACTCTTTTCGACACAGCCACAGATGGGAACCCGACAGGTAACAGCATCGCAACTGGTGACACAGCTAGGGACGATGGCGTACAAGACTATCGGTCCACAGACGAGTCTCCCAACTCGCTTGAGGGCCACTTGTTCGTGACGCCCGCCGATGAATATCCCCCACGGTACAGTTTCGCTAGAGGGAACCTTCCTTCGTCGTCCCAGCCGCCGGAATCATTGAGTGATGAGACCAAGCGTAGCTCAACGGTGGCACATGAACGATCTCGTTCTACGCGTGCTCAGGCATCACGTCGGTCTTCGGTAGCTTCTATCGGACTCGAGATGCGCTTTGGGGGTGTGCTTCCCAGGTGGATCAAGCGACCTCTGATTGCGTGGCTCGATCGGATATCAATGGTGTTGAGTCCCGAATGGTTTAGGACGACAGTGCTTGTGTGGGGCGTGTGGTTTTTCATGTCGCTTGGTGAGTAAATGTATTGTCGAACTTGCGAATTCGCTGACGGGTCGCATTAGCCTACACGATGTTCAACGTTTACTACCCCAAACTCTTGGAAACGGGGTCATCGAAGGCCGATACAGCCCCTCAATCACTCGAGGCCAACCTGTGGGATGTCGTCATCTTCACCCTCGCTGGATGTCCTGGTGCCCTCGTGCGTCAACCCTTTTCATGAAACATTACGTTCGCTTACGCGCATATACGTAGCTTGGAGCGTACATGGTGGAGAGTCCTCTCGGTCGAAGACGCTCGCTGGCGGGGACGACCCTCCTAACAGCCTTCTTTTGCATGTGCTTCGCGCTCGGCAAGAGTCCCTTCATCATTCGCATTAGCTCAGTCGGCATCAGTCTGACCGCCACGGTGAGTGGAGACTGACTCCCTCGATTGTCATCCACTCATGGATTGGGGATAACCTTAGACGATGTATGCCGTTTTGTATGGGTAAGTCTGTCGCTTCGTTCGTTTTGCCGGCATGAGGGGGGGGGACGTGATTTTTTCTGATTCCCATTCCGCTTTACACAGGTGGACACCCGAGATCTTTGGTACCAATGTCCGCGGAACTGCGTGTGGGATTGCATCTGCGTTGTCTCGAATGTACGTACTTTTTCCCCCTACATTGTGTCATTGGGATGTTCAAAACTGACTAACGCGTCCCTGTCGAAAAACAGAGGTGGAATGATCGCTCCTCTATTGGGAGGTACGTTACTCGTGATCGATCGATCTTTCCCGGTATATGCGAGCGTCGTTGTGTACCTCGCTACGACGATATGCATTGTACTTCTTCACGAGACTGCGGGAAGGGGCGGCGGGGAAGGATCGTTTATGCACTGATCCCTCGCTCGATTAGCATTAGAGAAGGGAGCGGGGAGTCGATGTAGCAATTTCATGATCGTTTCTTTGTATGATTACAGTCTATCGATATCTGCATCGTACGTGCATTTATGTTGTGTAATTTTCGTTTTGTTAGCATTGCCGTCATAATCTCGTGATTGCTTTTCAATCGTCAATGTTCTTGAATCCCCGGACATCATCGATCCATCAACTGGGATTGCCGCAAGAGATCGGTGTTGGTCCCTTTGAGATACAGTATACCTGTGGTCGAGTGACAAATGACGATACTGTGACCAGAAGATGGGCTGGCGACCTACGAATGTCTCACCTCTGGGACTACTTCATAATTTGTTGCCGATATCGATGTTTCGGACTCGGACAGTCAATTGATGCCCAGCCCCCTCCCCTCCCCCCACGTGTACGTCAGACTCGGATTAATTTATGGAATGCTACCCACGGGCCACGAGTTGCTTGTCTCATAAGTATGTAGCACACATCGCGTGTTCTTTTTTCTTTCTGATATAGACGAAGTTTCATCGCATCCGGTGGGAGCTTTCAAAGTTCGCACTGTGTGTGTGTGTGACTCTTTACTTGAGACTTTTGAGTTTGAGGATTGCATTACTTACACCACTCTTACACCGAGGCACGGAACATGATGCATGACACGTTGGTCATAAGTAGTAGGAATCCCCCTTTGCGCAAACCTCTGCTGAAAACGTTCGAAAAGTAGAATTCGGGTGGGGGAAGGAATTCGAAAATACCCATCGCCGGTAAAGCTTTTTCGAGTGAATAAACTCGATGATCCTTTGGGACCGTCATGGTTGTGGGTGATAGTCGAAACTTGGGGGAGTCTACTGCAGGATGCGGACATTTGATCCGAGGATATTCGTGCAACCCTCAGGTTGCGCGGCGGAGAACGTTGCTGCTACCCCCTCGATCGAAATGTCTCGGGGAAGATTGAGCTACTACTTAGTACCGCGCGAGTCGTGGGTTTCGGAAGGAGTGTACTGCAGGGGAGGGGGGGCATGTTGATGCCGACCCGCAACCGAGACCTAGCAAGCCGATCTCAGTGTCTCAGAGACTGGGGATGCATTCCACGTGGGTTTACGTCACCGTGTTCGTGTGAAAGTCTACCACCTCAGTTGCAATTTTCCAGGCGAATTTCGAGTGCATCTGCCCAGTGCTTTGCTGGTCCGCTCGGCTGGCCGCCGATCTGCAAACCGTGCCCAGACGGATCAGAGCTCCAGAATTCAAAATGCCAGATGGCTGTCAGGTTCGTTGCGAATCGGCATTTCATTTAATTTTCTCCTGAGCGAAAATTCAAATTCCCCGCGCTCTCAAGCTCTATCTTCCAACATACGAAATCGGAGGAACTTGGTGCTAATTGTCGAGACTCTGTCGAGATATATTGCTTGGAAATTCTACTTACCGAGAGACGTGAGGTTAAAACTTTCTTTTCGACCATGCTCGCTCACCTTGCCAAATAATTCAGACATGTGAAAATTGCATCGCAACGTTCCCGGGCCTGCAATGACAGACTGACACTGAGTATGTACTAGCACTTCTGATGAGCATCTGTCAACTCATGTTACATAAATGCCTATCGTTTGGCTCTCATAACTTCACTGGCAGGCCCGTTAGTGCCAAGTGGGGATCCGGGAAAGCTCACACAAATGTGATATATCTGAAGCAGAGGTTATCTTTCCCCACTCTCGAGCGGTGAGACGACCCTCCTCTGTTGGTTGAAAGAAGTATTATCGCACTCTTAATTTCGCTGTCATGAGTGTGAGTGCCTGTTTTCGAGGATCGTTAAGTGATGATTGACTGAGTTGCCTGACAGGATTTCAGCACGCTCGTGCGACTAGCTGATGACCTCTATGCACGCTATGAAGCGCATGGAAACCTCTCAGACCTAACCCTTTCCATCGTGAATTACCGGTCTGCATTGACTCTCGCGAGGTCGACCACGGACCTGTCTAACGATTCACGGAGCAAACTGTTTGGGAATCTTGCCAACGTTCTATCCATCCGCTTTCAGTGCCATGGCGACATGGCTGACCTTGATCACTCGATCGAGTGTCACCTCGCTGCTTTGGACCTTCGCCCTCAAGGCCACCCCGGGCGAGCCAACACCTTGTCCAACTTCGCTACTGCATTGCTCGTCCGGTATGGCCAGCTTGGCATGCAAAAGGACATAGAGCTGGCAATCGAACATTTCAATACGGCGCTCCCTATGCTCCCCCCCGAAGATCGTCTCGTGTCCCAGATGAACTACGCCAGCGCACTATTTTCTCGCTTTCAGCATATCGGAAACGTCTCCGATCTGAATGATGCCATCCACCAATATCGCGCGGTGGTGGAAGCTTGTTGCTCAGAAAACAAAGCAACTTCTTATTATAACCTCGCAAACGCTCTTCTCTCTCGCTACAAGCTAGGGAACGACCCCACGGATCTTGAGCTTTGCATCGAATATTCCTCCACCGCTTTGCACGATATCAAACCCGGGCACATGGATCATCCCCTCATACTTTCATGCCTTTCCACAGCACTCATCAGACGTTTTGAATCACACGGACATGCCATGGATTTGGAAACCGCCATCGAACACTTACAATTTTCCCTGAATCTCCGCTATGCTGGGGAATCCCCTCGGTATACGCTGTTCAGCGATTTAGCTGACGCGCTTGTGATGCGTTACAAGTTACATTCCGATCTCCCGGATCTCGAATTGGCGATACAACACTACCGCACCTCGCTCAAGATCCTTCCCTCTGGCAGCCAAGATGAAGGGCTCATCTTGGATAATCTGGGGAATGCTTTATTCCTCCGCCTGACGAGATTGGGGGAATTGAAGGACCTTGGGGAGGCAATAGAGAAGCGTCTCCTCGCTTTGGGGCTCCACTCGCGTGATTCACCACGTCGCGTCGTGACATACCAAGCGCTTGCCAAATGTTTAGACGTTCGCTTTGACCTGATAGGCGATCCTGCAGACCTCCATGCTGCCATCAGCCTTTACAATAAAGCACTCATCGAGACCTCCGAAGACCACCCCCAGCGTGCCGCTCTCCTTCACAGCACTGCGACCTGCCGAGAAACGCGTTTTCGACTCTACGGCGAGATCACCGATCTCAACATCTCGATCTCCCATTGCCACGAGGCGCTCGAGCTGGTTTCCTTTGATCATATAGATCAAGGAGCATGCTATTACTCACTCGCTTCTTCCCTTTTCCTGCGCTTCGAAGAAGAAGGCGACGAATTCGATCTTGATCAAGCGTACCTCCACTGCAGCACTTCGACGAACATGCCGTACGCCTCCAACACTTCACGCGCAGCCTGCGATCTGTTGTTTACCCGTATCTTAAAAGCGCGCCTCCTTCCATGGGGTGATGTAAAGGACATCGAGTCAATGTTCCACCATCTCCGGTCCGCTAAGGACTTTTGCACTCTATCTCACCCGTTGACTGCGGATGTCTATGCGGAGCTTGCATCGGTCTACTATCTACGTTTTCTCTTCGACCAACGTCCCTCTGATCTCAAAGAAGCATTTGGTCACCACGAACTCAGCCTCAACGTTGCCAGTGGCCCCTCGTCGCCTGCCTTCCGTGCATCTCTCCAGTGGATCAGGGACGCGGAGACGTATGATCACTGCTCCGGTCTTGACGTTTACCGTACTGCACTGCGTTTAGCCCACCGCCATATCTTGACGACACCCTCTCCCGAGCTCAAGCGATGTTTCGTCAGAAGATACGTTGGCAGTCTGTCATTTGGCGCAGCTTCTCTCGCTCTGCGTTTCAATGACCCCGTAGAAGCTCTCGAGGCTCTCGAAGGCGGCCGATCGATCCTTTGGGATCAATTCGTGCGGGCTATGACATCTCTGGACGACCTGCGGTTGACGGGAAAGCATGGGGCTTCGCTCGCAGATGACTTTGAACGCCCCTCTTTCCAACTTGAACACATGCCCAAAGTCCTCTTGAAGTCTTTCAAGGGCATCAAGCCTTTGTTTAGGGAACGGGAAGCAGTCGTGGAACAGATCAGGCGCGTCGAGGGTTTCAAAACTTTCCTCAAACCCTTGACGATCTCCGAGTTTGACAAGGCTGCGATCGACGGTCCGGTCATCGTCGTCAATGCTGGTCAAGAAGCCTGTGATGCTATCATCGTCCGATACAATGCATCCCCCATCCACGTTCCCCTCACTCAAATAACATCCAGAGACGTGTCGTGTATGGCGGCACGTTTCCGAGAGCTGACTGAGCATGTCACTGCGAGCGATGATGTTCAGCGAGTGGCGCTCGAACATCTCCTGTCAGAACTCTGGGATCTCGTCGTCTACCCTATCGTCCAACATCTCGTGTCTCGCACTCCAAGAGGCTCTCGCTTGTGGTGGTGCCCCACCGGGAAGTTCACCTCCATCCCTCTCCACGCTGCAGGTCCGTACAAAATCGGTGAACCCAGTTTATCAGACGTATACGTCTCGTCGTACACGCCTACCCTTCAATCACTCATCCGCGCCAGAACTGGGTCTACTTCCGACGTCCACCGGATCCGACGCACCTCCAGTTTCGTTTCTGGTATTTTCAAGAGCAAAAAATCAAAAGCGATGATACCACCCCCCTCGACGATCCCGACTATCGTGGCGATTGGCCATACAATCTCTGAAGAAACTTGTCACGACTTGGATTTGTTACGACATCGAATACCACCTGGTGCACCTTTTAGACGTCTAGAAGGTGATGAAGTCACTTTGGAAGCTTTACTGAACGCTTTTCGAGAACCAGCGTGGCTCCATCTTGTTTCTTCCCCCGCCGCCGCCTCGATAGACGACCCATCGTCGTTACCATTCCAATCAGGATTTGCGACGAAAGACGGCAAGCTCACGATACATGACATATCGAAATCGCGTGCACAAGCCGAATTCGCGTTCCTGTCCATGTCTCGCGTTGGTACTCACAGAGCAAGGGATGCTAATAGTACCGAGTTGTTGGACGAGGTGATGCATTTCGCTGCTTCGTTGCAGTATGCAGGGGTTAGGAGCGTTGTTGGGACGGTTTGGCCTGTGGGTAAAGAAGCGATGAGAAGGGTGTCGGCTGCGTTTTATGAGGATATTATTCCCAAGACGGGAGGGGTGCCGATGAATCATACGAATACGGCACGATCACTTAACGAGGCGTTGAGGGTGGTCGAACGGGACGTGCCGTTGGCACAGAGGATTGCGTTCGTGCATATAGGCGCATGAAGGAGCTGGTGAAAGAAGATATTAATGTATGCATGGTTACTTCTGCTGTTTGTACATTATCGATAATGGTGCACTAATAATTCGATACGAAAAGTGGATACATAACGCGCATTTGGCTCAGGCTTACTGGCTTACTAGTCGTGGGGATGGACGTCTTCCTGCGTCTCGTTTGGTTTTCATACGGAAGGCTGGGTCGATGAGGAGAGCGAGCCTTCCTCAAGGCCTGCCAGTGGTACTGAAAAGCGTATGTCACACAGAGTGCTTGACGGATTTGCGCTACAACGTTCAATGGTACATCCACTTTCATGGGTCATGAAAATACAACATCAGTCCTCTATCTCCAAGTCTCCGTATGGCTTAGCCCGGAAGTACGCTTCCTCGAAATGGTGAACCCGCACAAACCCATCTTCTCCTCCAGATGCGTAAGAAGTTCCCGCTGGGTGCACCGCAATGCTAAGGCAGGTATCAACAAACTAATCCGAGTCATCAGCGTCAATATTATCACGCACGTGTTCACGGGACCGAAATGGCCCTTCACTCTTCCAACTTCCTCCTCGAACACTCTATGCCAGAAACGAGTTTCGAATTTGCCTTGTCGTAACGACGTGGTGGTGACTTGCATCGCTTCTTGACCACCGCCGAGAAGCACCTATGATTTTATTCTATTTATGAGACTGATAACGAACGACGGTTGGTTTTCTCACATAAGGTTTGTTTGGTGCAAGCGCCGCGCTGTTGAGCGGTGTTTCTGTGGTGTATGTCTTGAGCACTCTCAGGGTTTTGGTATCATGTAACTTGAGAAAATATCAACCAGCATCAGCGGTCGTGATACTTGGAACGATGCGCGGAAAAAAAAAACTGACCCGTGCTGTTTTATCCTTGCTGCTCGTCAAGAAATAAGTACGATCTGGTGAGAGTTGAAGATCGGTAACGCTATCCATGTGTGCACGCTCATTGTTCGCGACCTCGCTTCCAGTGACGACATCGAAAAGTGCAACCTTGCCTGATTCATGTCCGGTGACGATGATATTCGGGGTGTAGGTAAACGCGCAAACGGTGGCTTTTGAGCCGACAGGATTGAACATGTATTCTGGTTCGAGTGACTCTGTGGAAACGCGGGGCGCGGGGCGGGTGATCAGCGACAGATTAATCTATATGGATTACGAGGGAATCATATAACGAACGTTCAGTCCCATCTCCGTCTCGATTTATTCTGAAAACGCGAATGGCACATTGGTGACCCATTCGTTGTTCAGTGATGCAAACGACTTTCTCGTCGTCGTCGCTGAAAGCTACCCGTTTCACGGCAGTTGGGAACTCCCAGACATACAAACATTTCCCATTCGAGACGTTCCAAAGACGAAGTTGGTTATCTGCTGAGCCAGAGACGAGGAATCTTGATTGTGCTACCCCCAAAAATGAGGACTCGACGGATCGTTCGACCACAAGGAAACGTTGCTACTCACAATCGACGTCAACCGTCCAAACTGCACCATTGTGACCGTCGTATGTCCCAAGTCGTTCACCGTTATGGGAGAACCACACGTTCATGACGTGGTCTTTTGAACATGAGAAAAGGAGATCGCCCTCGGCGTTGAATTTTATCTGCGTCAGAGAACGCTCGTGGCCTGAGATTGGGATGAGTTCGCGATCAAGCGAGTCATGCGGAACAACTTGCCTTGCAACAATATGGGCCTCTGATGTAGTCAGATAAAGTTGGATATTGACTGTAATCCAATGCTAGTACTCACCATCGTGATCTACGCGGGCTCGTTCAAAGGGTCGGACGTCGAGGACGATGAAGACGTTGTCGAAAAGATTTCAGCCCTTCAGTATTTCCTTATCCGGAAGGCGATATCCTTCCTCCGGTACAACTAGCAAACCAAGCCAACGATGGCGAAAAATCCAGTAAAGGTCGTACAACCACCACCAGAAGAGATTTCTGACGAAGACAGTGACGACGAGATTGCTCTGGACGACGTCGACGAAGGCGTCCTCGATGAAGATACCATACCAAAACAAAAAGTCGAAATCGACAACACAGTGCGTGTTCCATCTCTCGAATCCTCTTGCCTTGCCACTCAACTGGAGTGCGGTGATATTGTGTGTGTGTTTTTTTGAATAGGATGCTCTTCGTCGTATACGCGAGACGATCCAGCTAGACCCATCATTACCGTGGACTGAGACTTTGGTCGTTGCATTCCCTGAAACTATAGAGGTGGATGTCGACGACGATCTAAATCGCGAACTCGCATTGTGAGTATCCATTTCACTACGTTTTTCTCCTCTCTCAAGTGACCCCGTGGTGGTATCTAGCTACAAACAGGCATTGTATTCCGCTGATCACGCACGCGCCCTTGCTGCCTCGAATTCCCTCTCCTTCACACGTCCCTCGGATTACTTCGCCGAGATGGTCAAGTCAGATTCCCACATGGAACGAATCCGTTCCCGCCTACTTGACGAACGTGCTGGAATCAAAAAAGCAGAAGAAAAGAGGAAAGAAAGAGATGCCAAAAAGTTTGGTAAACAAGTACAACTCGAAAAAGTGCGTGAAAGGGAGAAAGGGAAGAAAGAGATGGAGGAGAGGCTTAAAACCCTCAAACGAAGTATGTTTCTGATACCCCTGAGACTCCACGTGCGGGCTCACTCATTGATTAACTAGAACGCAAAGGTGCCCTTGACACTAACCAGGGAGATGGGGATGCCTTCGATATCGCTGTCGAGGACGCTATCTCAGATCGTCCTGCCGCAAAACGTGCAAAGGGCCCTGGTGGTCCCGGCAAGCGAGGTCCACCGGGCAACAAGCGTCCGGTTGGAGGGAAAGGCGCGAGTGGAGGGAAAGGCGCGAGTGGAGGGAAAGGCGCGGGTGGAAGCAAACGTACGACGGGGAGCAAACGACCAGGAAAGAGCAAAAGAATCGCGTCTAGGAGTCGTCGGTGATATCTTCATGACCTTTTGTATTCTCACTTGCAATCATCAAAACCCCAGACACCCATCGAAGTTGCAGAATATTTGTGCATCTTTCTGGGCAGGTAATATACAAAAACGCGCACTGCGACAGGAAAAGTTCGAGGTATCCACACAAGCAAAAGATGGTTCTCATATCCCAATGTGTATGAACACAATTCGTTGGTCCAACGGGACACGATCCATCGTGCTCCTCGTCGCCACCCTCAAAGCCCGAGCAGCTCGAGCAGGATCGAACATGCCATCCTCACGAATCATAGCCCTATAAAACGCCTGCACCATACGCACCACAACTCGGTCATCCACCGACCACATCGTACCCACAACATTACGCACCCCTGCGAACTGCATAGCCGCAGCGAGGTGAATCACCTCATCGGGAGCATCACCATCGCCCGTCGCAGTCTTGCACGCCGAGAGAAACGCAAACTCAGTTTCATGACCAAGCTGACTACGAATGATGTCAAGCAACGAGAGATGACCGTCGTGCATGGCAAAGTGAGAGTCGAACGGTCGTTCGGGTACTTGTTCACCATGACATGCGAGGTGGGCATAGGTATGCGTGCTCAAAGCGGTCAGAACTGCCTCTCGCGTGGCAGCCTCATCAATGAGTTCGGTGAGCTGAACTTCATCGGGGAGAAGCTGGTGAACTGCGTCGAGTTCTTGACGAACTGACAAAAGCAACTCATAGCCCGTCGAGTTTGGTTGCCCGATGGATAGGAAACTTGGAGTGCTCGGTGGCTCGCTCCGCTTGTTCCGGCTCCGAATAAGTGCAGAAAGTGTCGGGGTGTACGAGGAGACGTAGAGATCTGACAAACCGGGTTCCCCCTTACGATAGGGATGAGCAGCGTGTAAGGGGAGTGACGTGAATGGACCAGTTGGACACCACCAAATTCGTGAATTCTTCGGCAAATGTGGCTCCAGAGCGCGAACCACCTCGTAGACGATGGTTTGCCACAGCCGACGTAAGAGAACTGCAATGCTACTCTCGTTATTACTCTCCTCCTGGCGAACCAACAGCCTGGAAAACTCGGACGACATGCTGACCACCTCAGAGAATGTGCCTTCTGGGAAAGGAATATGAATCGGTGCGTCGTTGGCTAGTACGACGATCGCGTCGCACGAGTATCGGCTGGCATTGAGGATAATCACTGGACCACCGTTAGCGGCCGCCTGCAGATCCGCGTATGAAGGAGGCAGGAGGAACTTGTCAAAACCGTCCATGGAACGTATCTTGTCCACCACAGCTGTCCAGTCCTTCTGGAGACGCCTAAACCTCTGTCCCTGTTCTCCATTATCTTCCAAGGTCACGGGGACCTCCAACTGACGACTGAGGCTCTCAAATTCACCAGCCAGCTCCTCACCCACAGGCCCACTTGCCCGCAACTCGTCAAGCGGAGTTCGCAGACGACCTATATGGGTCCAAAACAGGCCTCGACTATGCTCGAACATCTCCACCGCACCGACAACGTCTCCATGCCTGAGAGCGCAAGACGTCGCATCCGCACAAACAGAGAGTGCCGCCGTCTTTATGATGTCGTGTCGGAGGTCTACGGAAGGTTTAAGAACAAGATGTAGATCAACGAGGTGTATGGCAGACTTGTAGGCAGCGAGGGTGGAAGAATGTCCGAACGTCTCCGCATCTTGAACCCATCTCATCGCAGCTTCGAATTGGGACTTTGAGCCTCCATTAGAGTGCTTAGTAGCAGCCATCCGGTACTCGAATGCTTCCTCTAGGTCACTATCGCGATTGGTGATAGCATAGCGGTGGGAATATGTGGAGGATAACTCTTGGTACGTCTCGATGAGAAGCGGGTGACCGGGGGTGAACGAATCTCGCGCAGCGTGAAGGATGTCTATCGCCATCTCGACGTCAGGTAAACCGTGCTTTCGAGAAAGCTGGCAGATGACAGATTTCGCTTGGATCAAGAAGATCATCCCTCGGAGTGGATGTCCCTCTTGCCGCAATTCCAGCGCAGCTTTGCAGAGAGAGAAAGCGACGTCGACATCGGATATGTCGCCTACTTGGGAGAAGCGGAAGATAAGCACCAAGGCGAGGTTGGTGAGAACGGTGCACCGAGCTGTCGCATAACAGAGTTCGAGTGCTTCATAGAAGTATTTGACAGAGAGGTCAAGGTCATCCAGGTCAGACTTCCGCCTCGCCAAGTTGCCCAAGGTACGAGCGTAGTTATTGAGGATTCCCAGGCGATTTGGATCGCCCAGCGGACACGTCTGCAACGCTTGTTGGAGGTAAGCCTTCGCGTGGGAAGCATCTGTCTCATCTCCTTGAAGCTGATAACGAGAGAAAAGCGTGAAGGCTAGGCGATTCATGTTGTAAGCGCGAACCCCAGCCTCTCCACTGCCGTCCGATTGCGAAGACACGGCATCGTAGCAACTCTCTACTGCGCTTTCAAGATCCGTGGCATTCCCATAGTTGGAGAAACGAGAGACTAGGCTATAACCAAGGTTTCCTAAGAGTTCGGGTCGAGAGGGGTCTCCTGGGGGGCAGATTTTCAATCCGCTGCGAAGACATTCAATCGCTTTGTCGACATCCTCGAGAGGGTCTCTTTGTGGTTCTGCTTCAGAGCGAGCGATGAGGAGAGTGGCGTGGAATACAAGCGTTTGGAAGTAATACTTGTGACCAGGAGGACATCGTCTGAAGACGAAATCAGAGTGACGGATGGAAGTGTTGAGGTCGTCAAGGTCGCCCTTTCGATAGAATCGAGTACGCAAGAGTGTGGAATATCCGATACTCGCGATGAAGGATTCAAGTTGATCTTTCAGCAGAAGGTCAATGACAGATGCGTAAGCCTCGATGGCAAGGTCAACGGTTTCATTGTCATAGCGGAGCCTAGCGCGCTGATCAAGAGCCGTCGCAAGGGACCGTCGAGCAGGTACCAGCAAGTCACTGGGACAACTTGCAAGCACCCTCTGGAATTGTTGGATAGCGAGGTTCAGATCATCCTCGTCTTTCGTTGCGAGATACCGTGTTTGGAGGACAGAACCGTACTGCATTAGAAGGTGGGGGAGTTGGGGGTGACCCTCTGATATGAAATCTATAACGGTTTGGAATGTTTCAAGGGCTAGATTAAGATCCGCTACATCCTGAGTATGTTTGTAGCGCGCAGTGTACGACGCTCCTCGAAGACCTAAGAGGACAGGTCGTAGATGATGCCCAGGTGGAGTAAAGCTGAGCGCTTTGTCCAGATATTTATCTGTGATGATCGTATCGTCGTGGCCATTTTGCGCTTGTGCACGCAACAAAACTGCGTGACGAAGGCGGAAGTACGAATTAACATAGTCCGTTGTGCCGCCTGGGGATGGTCCGAGGTCAAATGCTGCACAGAAATGGTTTATGACTTGGTCCAGCGTTGTGTCGTTGGGACTACGCAGATACAAGGCATAATGCTCGTTTGCAAGGGCCATGAGACCCTCGAAAGTCTGGATTTCGGACTGATGAGTGGATTAACGCCGTCAGTTCGAAGTTTGTCATCGAGGAATCATTCACTGATTCTTACCTTTGAACCAACATGATCAGGGTTCAGTAGTAAGTGTATTTCCGAGTCGGCGGGCCCGCTCATCCGATGTGGCCTAGTAGAGAGTCGAGGAAAGCGCTGGAGCAAAGATCAAGTTGGTCAACGCCGCTGGCAGACCAGTGAAAGCTCCCCTTTTCTGCGTGAGTCAGATGAGTCTGGCAGGCGCAGCTGAGGGGAGTATCAAAGGTTTCCCGGGCCCGGTACCCGGCATAGATCAAGCGCGCACCGACTCGAAGCCCCGAGGTAAAACAATACAGTGTGAGAGATGCAAGTCCCGGATGTGCACGTCCAAAACACAGGTACCACTGATTGCATCAGACCACTCAAGTAGAATACCAAGTAACAAGTAGTAAAAACTTCTGAATGTCGTTTTTGAAAAATTGCAATGCGATCATAAAATACTGTTACAGAGAGTTCCAATAGCGGATAATAGACGTCACATGCGCGAGTTTGCAAAGACATTAAGCTGGTATGATACTGCCCTACGGATATCTTCATCACGAACCAGACGGTATCGGCCGCCAAATACGATGTACGCCCAATCCACGGATTTAGACTTTGTTTTCTTCTGAACGCGATGATGCAACATCGCTGCCTTGGAGAGCACGCTCTTCCTTTTGGATGAACGCTTCGCGCGATGCCTCGGTGACGGCACCGAAAATGATGTCCATTTCTTCCAAACTGCGACCCTTGGTCTCGGGTATCAGGCTGCCCAACCAATCGTGTCAGCGATCAAAAGCGATCGCACATCGAGAATACACTTACAGTGAGAAAACAGCCATTCCACCGATGTTGACCGCAGCAAACATCATGAAGATCTTGTAGCCCAGGTTAGCCTCGATGGTTGGCGTGACCTTTGAAACCACGAAGTCTAGAAGGGAGGATAAATAAGGCTGGCAAATCGGAGGAACGGGCTCGGGACGTACTCCATAACCATTGTGATCCAGAGGCCATAGCGAGACCGTAATGACGGGTTCGCGTGGGGAAAATGTCAGAGGCGTAAACCCATGGGAGTGGTCCCCATCCCATAGAGTAGAAACAGACATAAATATAAAGCATGGCAGCCATGGCCTTCGAAGCCGGAGGTGGGGGTGGAGCAGCCTGGCCAGGGAGGAGAGCGACGACTGGGTGCGTCTTCAGAATAGCACCAATGATGAAGAACATGATGCCCATTCCCATCGCGGAAATGAACAGCGAAATCCTGCGACCGAGACTGTCCACCATGAAGAAAACGAAAAGGGCGGTCGCCACCACTTTGACGATACCGTAGATACCGGATGCAAGAAGAGAATTCTTTGTACCGCTGTATCCGATCTATATGTGGAAGCCATTGAGGATCAAGTACCACATTTTGAAAAAAACTCTTACCGAGGTGAAGATTTGAGGCGCATAGTATCCAACAGAATTCTGTCCGCTCCATTGTTGAAGGAGGAAGATAACAAATGCGAGAACGAATCGAATAAAGTTGCCCTTTCCGAAAAACGCTTCCTTGAGTCCGAGTCCCTGGCGTGCATCCCGTTCCTCGTTAATTGCGGCTTCTATTTCTGCCAGCTCATGTCGGACAGCGGGTGAATCCTCCGACTCCCTCCGGAGATATGCGAGGTTCGCTAGTGCATCGTCAATACGACCTTTGGACGCTAACCAACGCGGCGATTCCTGGTACACATGAGCGCTGGGAAATCAGACCAAGAAAGGACGACTCACTTTGACCGTCAACAAGCCAATGCACATCATCCCAGCTGGAACAAGCTGGAAACCGAAAGGAATCCTCCACACTTTGGAACTGTTAGGCGAATGGAGGCCAACACCAACTGAACAAACTGAAGTGAGC
Source organism: Chalciporus chontae (assembly GCA_038089555.1). Taxonomy (NCBI): domain Eukaryota; kingdom Fungi; phylum Basidiomycota; class Agaricomycetes; order Boletales; family Boletaceae; genus Chalciporus; species Chalciporus chontae. Next base: position 20,562 of record JBBPLD010000106.1, on the reverse strand, counting down.
GAAAATAGAGCACGTCAAAGATCGAGCTCACAGTTGATGAAGTAAGAGATCATGACCCCGATTGCAACCATGATTTGGAACAGACCAGTGATGCGTCCCCGGACATTCTTAGGAGAACATTCAGACACATATGCCGGCGCAACAGCTGATATCCCGCCAATGCCGAAACCGGACACAACGCGTCCGCCGTAAATATAACCGAGGCCGCGGCTCCCACCGGCGACAGTGGTCAGGATCTGTTAAACCGTGTGAAAATCACGTCATGATTAAATCAAACATACTTACGGCACCGACAGCAAAGACCAATGTAAAACCAACCAGAGTCCATTTCCGTCCGAATTGAGCTGTGAAATTTTCTGAGGTCATCACCAACATCGCATTCATGGGGAGCCATCTACCTGAGATGGGAGCACTTCCTAGAGCGCCGAAGAATGCACCAGCTTGGAGCACAGAGACTACGTTTGAGGATATGATAACATCTTGAGCCTTGTTGATTTTGCCAGTGCTGTCTATGATCCCGAAGTGTGTCTCGAAGTATGGCTGGCTGACTACGCCTCCAGCAATACCACTAATAAATAGTGAGCTCGGAGTCTGCTTGCGCATAGCGAAGAGAGACGTACGTGTCATAACCGAACAATACGATACCCCAGTAGGCAACAAACGCTAGCCCTGATAGACCGATCAGTAAGGTGTGGGGGAGTGCATTTTGTCGTTACCGTACAATACACTCTGATGTTCTTGAAGTCAACGAAGGACATCCTTGCGAATACTCCTGGAAGACAATGCTGAGGATCGCGAAGAGCGGGGAGCAAGAGGACTCTTTATCATCCACTTATAAATGTGGGTCGACTGTGGGGAAACTCCATGTGTGCCTGTGGAGAAAGGCGGACCGGTCGCTGGAGCGGACCGCCTGGCGTCCCTCAGTCCCTGGTTCCAAACCCCACTGGGGGCAGTCAAGGTCGGATCTATGGTTTTGATGGATCCGAATGTTAGTGAGAGAAACCTGGTACAACGTCCTTCCCAAACTGCAGGCAGCTCGAGGCCGCTTCAACGAATCCACGTGTTAGCACCCCCCCCCCTCAGACTGTTCGCTTGGAACTCCGTGTGGCTCCCGCAGGAAGGACGAGGCAGAACGCTGCAGAACCAGGGCATATCAGTCGTATATTCCGCTGACAGATGCAACACGACGATCATTGACAAGGACAAATCAAGGCAAGGCGACAGGTGACTGCTAATGCTTGACACGGTGATTGAATATTGATGCGGCTGAACAATAGTTCCCAGTAGAACGGGGTGGATAAAAATACACGAGTGAAACACATGTTAAAATACAGGGCAACTCGTTGAAGCAGGTATATTGCTTGACTTACCCAACCGTTAAGTTCCAGTTCTCAAGCCATCTGTCTCTGAAGCAACGGAATCCCAAAATCCAAGGAATCCAACTCCTAACCATACCAGAGCTAATTAGTGGTCGCCTCAGTATATCCTCCCTCGACATTCCATTCTGTCATGGTGTCATGGGGGTAAGCATTTTTCTGAGCCCGAAGTGACCTGCCTGCCATGCACACGCCTGTCGAACTGTCGCCAGTTGCGAAGTCGCGGAGTCAGTGTTGGAAATGGTGGAGTTCTGAATCAGAAGCCTTGACAGGCCTTGACGTGTTTTCTCGATGGCAACACGCGAGCAAAGGTTCGTCCCTGTTCGTCCCTCAGGGAAGGCCTAACCGCCGGAACCCACACTTCCTCAGGTTGAGAGGCGGTGACACCAGGTCGATCGCGAAATCGCGAATACCAGATGGTGTCGGTATAACAGTTTACCCCTTGAATTGACAGAAGGGTCCGATGAGAAACCGAACGGTCCGATTGAATCAATGAACAAATTGTTGGAGATGCTGAGTCATCCACAGGTCCCCAGCGTTTCAGAAAGGGAGTTATGACCGGTCTGACCGGCCGTGAGGTGATCGATTGATCTTCGAAGGAAGAAAGGCATCGGGAAGTGGCACGAAGTCATTGTTCTAGGACATAGCGCCTATGAAGGGACAAGATCTATATCCGAGTGATGTTTGCTAGGACCATATCAACCTTGAGCTTGAAGCTGGAGGCTGGACTCCATACGGTGTCTGTCCCTTGCGGTGGGTTTCTCCCGGATCTGACGAGCGCCACGGACATCTGTCACCGCACAGCCGGACACGAACCGTTCCTGACCCAACCGGTATTCACTTCAAGTAATTTCCTTCTTTTTTGTTGCTTTGGGTCAACCAATCAGTGCTCAGGACTATCGTCAAAAACATAACGTTGGTAGTAGATCAACGCCAGTGATTGGCAGACAGAAGCGCGGGACATCGACGGCACCGCATTTCTTGCGATGAAATATCCGTACTCGAATGATGTCGTATCACTGAATCATCGGTGCATCCATGGTAACTCACTGTGTTTCAGTTAACATCCTGTACCTACATTAGGGGACCGGTAGCCTAACAAACTCGAGAGGGAGCCAAAATTAGTCAGATTTCTTCTCGAGCACACGCTCTGAGGGATACAGTCAGAGCATGCGGTGCCGAGCGAATGGTTCGAGGGAACCATGTCTTGCGACGACTTGACACAAACTTGACATGAGAAACTTGATTACTTGAATATGAGATAGCGGCGAGAGGATAAGTACAACTCACCTCCAGAATAGCAGCATGGCGATAGCACGGGAAGCCCATGAAATGCAAAGGGGGAAAACACGAAACCTTGCTGGAGGAGAGTTAAGTCTGTTGAACCGGCGCCAACGACGAGCACAGTAGTGCTGGCTGGGATTGGTGAAATAGTTGTTTTCGCATGAGAGCAATAATGCACGACTCCGTGTTTGAGTCCCGCAAAAACCACGAGGGTGTTTTAGTCTCGGTGAGTCTCCGTAATGAATTGAACCTGAGTTGCCTCTTAGTGGCAGGAGTTTGCGCCTTGCAGTGTTTCGGACAAGTTTCGGAGTCCCATCAGGGTGGGTCTGATTCACCACATCCAACACTGCAAGTATGGTACCTGAGTTCAATGAGCTCATCGGACAGGATTTGGGTTGTCATAGGATTCACATTCTCAGCTTCTTCCCAGTTTCCTGGAACTAAGACTTCCCACACACTCAAGAATAAGGAAAGTACATACGGGTGCGATTTGTTCCGAAACAAGTCTTGTTATCATCACTAGCTGAGCTGGAGTTAGTCTCGAACCATCCGTTTTGATCTTCGCCTCGGACGGCCTCGGGATCCTCCGAAGACCAGAACCGGAAGATTCGGGTGTGACACAGCCCGACCGCCAACTGGCTTTTCAGGCTCCAACCGAGTCCAACGTCGCGCACCTACTTATTTGCGTTGAATAGCGACATCGGGAAGGCTCATCCACACGACCTGGCGCATACGCTTCATCTCGCCACACCAACCTTCGCCCTTCCGGGGTCATCTTTTCTGTCTTCTCAAGTGTGTTGTTTTAGAATCTAGATAGCTGGTTCATTAATCATTGTTCGATCTTGCTGGTTCTTACGTCAATCATGCCACATCCGACTGGGTCGCTGGAGGTTAGTTCCCCATTGTTCATTACCGTTCTTGACCCATGCGAATGAGATGTCCTCCTTTCACGCGTATCTTTTGTGCTCCTCGCCTCCCGGCGACATTGGCAAAGTTGATACTTTATTTGACGCTCATGCTAGTGTGGTAAATGCCAGGAATTCTTTCAACTGTTGTCAGCCCGAGATTGATCAAAACGTTCCAAGGATACTTGCGCCACCTTACGACACAGCGTACTATAACACGAGCCATGCTGTTCAGTTCACCCACGACGGACAACTATGCGTATCTCGACACTCCGCTCCCACCTTCTCAGCGTGACGGCCATTGCGACTGCTTGTGCATACTCGGTGTCAGCCTTTCAGCCAGGCTCTGACTACGACCTGCCCAGGACTGCCAACTTGTACAACTGTTCGGGGGACACTGCACTTTCCAACGTTACCGTGCCCAACGCAGCCAACACCCTGCCTCAGCTCGACCCTACTTTTAAGCAAGGGTGGGAGCAATGGTCACTGTTTCTTCACGGAACGTTCCCCACAATCGTGAGGTGGAATCGTGGTGATCCTAGTTCAAATCTGCCATCACTCGACAGGTTTGATTTGCTTGTTCTCAACGTCGATGGTACCACCGTCCAGGGTTCGATTGTAGGGGAACTCTCGTACGCGAACGGCGAGAAATTCAAGCGAATTGCAATTGGACGTAACTCGCTCACTTGGGACTCTGCTGCGCAATGGTTCAATGTGTCTGTTGATATTGATGGTTACCAACTGAAGATGAACTTGTTGGCGTAAGTCTGCCTTGGCTCTCTTTTTAAAGTGGACCTCATTTTGCTGTAGGGAGATGTACAACGAGTTCCGTCCCAACGTGGCGTTCCACAATGGAATGCTAGATCACTCCGGCGGTTGGTTCAGTTCAGTTCCCTCGATCCGTTCCCAGGTGTAAGCAGCCGGTATCTGAGGAGAGTACTCAGCTCTGACCCCTCTGCTAGCTCGAAGGATAGTTCACTTCACACCCCCCAAAACCAGACTATCCCCATTGATGGTCTCGTTGCCCTGAAGCATATGTTCTCTGAAAGACCGCTACCCGACTACATCAATAAGTATTACGCGGGGACCGCCTGGGGTTACAGCACAACTTTCTACGACTCGCATGTGTTTTATCAGACCGAAACCATCAACGGAACAGGTATTCTTCTCATTTCTGCACAAACCAGTTCAGCTCACCCACTCTTATATAGTACATGATGCTACATATCTAGGACGCGCCCTCGCTACCCCCGGGGTGTTTGGCTTATTCTCGTCGATATGGGCGACCTATGCTTTCACGGACAACCACGAGTTATACAGCTTGGCCATCGACCCCAATACCAAACAGTTCAACGCAACATTTTCGGGATGCACATCCACCAACAATATCCCTTACGTCTTCAATATCAACACCACCACCCTTCTTGGAGAGTTTACAGATCTAGGAGGTGGTCGGACGTCGTACTTTAGCGTAAACGGTTCGACCACCGCTCCATTCAACGGTAGTGTTGCAAATGGCGCCGTGCAAGGGTACTTCGAGGAGTATCATGCACCTTCAACGGTTGCTTGATCTTGTTAGGTATCGATGTTGCGATGCCCGTCGCTTTGCAGAGCGGTGTGTGGGTGTCGTGTTTTCCCCCTCGGACACATTCAGATCACCCATGACTTATTCTTCAGATGATTGTGTCGATTTTGTGGAACTTTTTGGCAGTCAACATTTGGTTCGTTGACGGGATTAGAGCCTACTTTATTACTGAAATATCTGTGCATCGATGTTGATTCACTATTTGGTAAGCTAGGAACATCATGTGGCTGAGTCGGACTTGAGACCCTTTAGCTCCCTTTAGGCATATAGTAGGGCTGCCACCTTCAGGTTATATATGACTCTTTCTGCCCCCAGGTTTGTACATTACCTCTGAAATGCCCTCCCACTCGGATCCTCTGAGTCGCATACCAAGGTATGATGCATCTAGCGCAGTGGAGGGACGGCAATCAAAGCAGTCACGATCATGCGAAAAGAACGGCCCACTCACGCAAGAAATCAATGACAATTGCTGAGTGAGTGCTTGGCTGCGCCCTATGGCTGCGTAGGTGTGGGTTCGTAACCATACCTGGATCTAATGGCTGAAAACATTTCCTCAATCAATGTTGGGTCTGGCAGTTGGATTCATGTGACATATGTGAACGCGACGGTTCCAAGCGGTTTAGCTAGGCTAAGCTAGGTAAATGGCTCTTCAAGCTACTCTTAAAACTGATGACATTGCTCATCGTCAGTGTAGCGTGCTTACACCGTCTGACAAAGACCAACGGACGCCACGTAACAACAGGATCGGATGTTGACTCCTAGATGAAACCTGCAGGGAACTAGAATTGTCATTTCGGAGGAGACACGCAAGCACTAGGATCGCACAGCCTATACGGCGGCGCTACGGCGGATCGGACGAAGCGTGGCCTGGGTCTGCCAACATTATTCGTGGACGCGCTGGTCATCGTTATTTGTCAGATCGCGCGACCCACCCTCGAACGAGGCTGTTCAATATTGACCTCTTAACTTTTTGCAAAGTATCCAACCAGCCCAGATATATAAAGGCTACCATGACTTTGTTGGATCACAATCAACCCTCCGTTTACTTTAGGAGAGATGTCTCTCCCAGATCAAACTACCGTCCTTATCGTTGGAGCAGGTCCAGCAGGACTCGCTACAGCGCTCTCACTCCTTCATCGCGGTTTTCATGACTTTGTCATCGTAGACGCTGTTGTGCAAGGGAAGAACACTTCTCGAGCCATCGTGGTACATGCTGCCACTTTGGAGGTGAGTTGATTATATTTCTCGTTCCTCGACTTGTGAATCTAAGTCATGTGTAGGCACTGGAGACCATCGGCTGTGGTGACGAAATCGCATCGCATGGCATCAAAGCGACCGCGTTCAAGGTCGGGACTCGATCCAAGACCTTGGTCAGCCCCGACTTCGAGAGCCTCAAACCGTACACTCGATACCCATACGTTCTGGTCACTCCTCAGAATCTCACCGAAGATGCGCTCGAGAGGAAGCTTGCTAGCTTCGGTGTATCTATCCATCGTCCCATGAAGGTGGTCGGACTTAGGCACAACGCGGCCGATCCGCAACTTAGTGATATCACCTTTGAAGACGGTAAGATGATAACTGCGAGATATGTGGTTGGCGCTGATGGTGCACGTTCGACGGTAAGGTCTTCGTATTACATCGTCTTTGTGCAAAAAGGCTTACCTTGAAATCCCATAGGTTCGCAGCTTGGCTGGTATTGGCTTTTCCGATCCGATCACTTCGACTGAAGAAAAGAAAACCAACCTGGCTCAAATGATCCTCGCGGACGTCACTCTTGAGGGTGCAGAGCTAGACGCTGTCTCTTATTCGGGATCGTTATCCCCGAAGAACTTCTTCCTTTGCTTTCCCCTCCCTTTCGCCTTCAATGACCATCTCACGGCCCACGGTGGGCCCTCCGTTTCTGGAAGGATATACCGCATCGGATGTGGTTTTCCTTTGGAAGCGGGAGAAATCCCTCAGTCGCCCTCCAAGGAGTACATCCAAGTGCTCCTCGATCGCTATGGACCATATCATCTCTCCTCCGACCGCTCCATAAACCCCAACTCCAAACCAACCTATATCAAAGAACTCGTCTGGGCTTCCCGTTTCCGCAACGCTGCCTCCATCGCCGATACTATCTTCACTCGTCTCGGTGGTTCAGAGGAAGGAGGAGCGATCGTTCTCGTCGGTGATGCCGCTCATATTCATTCACCCGCTGGTGGACAGGGAATGAACCTCAGCTTACGAGATGCCATTTTCCTCGGAGAAGCCTTGGCAAAGCATATGGAGGCTTCTAAGACAAAACCGCTCGCAGAGGCTGACGAGATTCTTCACGAGTTCGGGACGACTCGACATGCGCGGGCATTAGAAGTCATTGGACTTACGAAAGGGATCCTGTCAGTCATTGGAATGAAGCATCGTGATTGGATGTACTGGTGGTTACCCATCAGTTCTGATACGGTGAGGAGTTGGACTCTCTGGGCTGCCGGGTATCTTCCGTTCGTGCAGAGGAAGATCGCATGGGAGCTGAGCGGATTGAGTAGGAGGTAGAGTTTACTTGCCCTGACCCTTTGAGTGATTACTTCTGCTAGAGTAATAAGTTAGCTGTAATTAGCAGAGTTTCTCCCCATTCCGCTCCTACGTAACGTGCATCACGACCTTGTCTTTACGGTGACTATGGTAATCGGTAATTTAATACAAGTTTGCGGCGGATGTTGCCAGGGTCAGTGCTCAGGCTTCCTGTGGGTTTGCCTCAGGACTCTGTGCGTCAAACTTGAATTTACACCATAATTTGTTAGACAATGGCGTCGAGGTGGGATGTAGCTGGTCAAGATATCACCAAGATAAATATTTACGATTACATGCTGGTGGTAACAACCCTCAATGATATAACTAAGTACAAAAATGCATCAACGAGAAAATAATAAATATATTACACAGCCGGGGGGCCCGCCCGGAAGAGTCCGTGGATGGAAATGTGAGTGTCAAGTGGCGTGATACACACACTGCTCAAGCTATACGCTCGAGGTTGGTCGACGTGTAAGCAGCCGATAAATCTGCTGTTTGTACAACCGAGTCAGTCTGCGTGGCGTCGTTGAAGGGATCTGTGCCACGGTTCAATTAGCTACGCCGTGAGCACGATGTTGAGCGACTCACTGTTTGAAGAGGTAACACTTCGGGAATCATCCGAGCTCCACGCTGAGAGAGAGGGAGGGCACGAGCGGGGACGATCGATCTCAGCGCCAGATAGGAGGTTGTGTCGATTGTCAACACGAGGGAAGTAATTGAAGGGTAAGGAAGGCTGGGGGGCCAAATTCGCCTCCATGAGTTGACGCCGTCCCTCTTCGCTGGAAGACTAGTGAAGAATCATCATCCGTGTCAGATACCACTCGAGGATGGACATGAAATCACGAACAACAACTTCTGCTCTGAGCTTTTTGACGGACCGACATGCTGTTCCGATGGCGATCGAAGTGCCTCCAAATAATTGGGCGTAGTCTTTGCTTAGGCTAGTTGCGCTACTATACGCGCGGGATTGTAACATGGACGTCCGGTCCTTCAACCTGGTGCGTAGAGTGAGTCATTGCCAGGGCGCAGCAAAAGAAATAGGTTACCTTGCGAGATCTTCTCCGGCCTCCTTAACAAACTTTGGCTTGGTAAGGAGACCATCTTCGACAGCTTTCTTGAAGAAAGTCTCTGTCTCCTCTAACAGTGATTCCAATACTTTGATCTTATTACTCGGAAGGTGAAACCGAACCATATTGATGATGAGGGCGAGCAAGGTTATTCCCCCCATGATGAAACCAAAGGTATTGGCGGAGATAGTGAGTGTTGCGGTGGTCATGATGGGTAGGTGCACAGTGGTGTGATGAGGGCGACCAAGCCCATCACGACGTGCTCTTTATCACGTCCCAACTTGCTGTGGGGGACCTGAACATGCCCCTGCCTCGAGGCAATTGTTGTTTTGATTTCGGCGTCAATTATCGTGAACCTTTTGTGGACCGATGTGGACCTACAAAATGGACAATATTAGTGGCAGTGCTCGCCTACTCTTGTCCTCAGATCGTATTCATGACGAGTTCGGCTCAACCTCTTGACCAGCTGATAAGCAGGGAAATCTTTTGGAGAGACAGATACTACTTCTTCAAAAGTAAATCCTATATTCTCCGACCGCGCTATCATCCAGACTGGCAGCATTCGTGGAGATTCGATACCGATCCGAATCCCCTCCTTGAACTCTTCGAGGATAGCATAACTTCGTGGGTGAGTTGCTTCTCCCTGTTCGTTAATCTACCCTTCGCCTCACAGATATCCAGAAAGCCGCTCTGCTCGATGCCACAGATGAAAGAAACGGAAAGGAAGTGTTCATCAAAAGGGTTGACCTCAGGACCCACCCCAACGAATTGAAGATCGCGTCGCATTTAGGATCATCACAATCTTGCAGCGACAACATGAACCACTGTGTCCCTGTACTTGATGTCTTTCAAGACGCGGAGGAGTCTAATTACCAGTACATCGTTATGCCGGTTCTTCGCCCGTTCGGCGAGCCTAACTTCACCTCGCACGGGGAAGTCATAGAGTTTGTAAACCAGACTCTGGAGGTGAGGATTTCCCACCTTCCAGCATGTTATCTTTTCTGAGTGTCCTGTTCAGGGTCTCGTATATATGCATGCCCAAAATGTGGCACACCGGTTGGTGGCTTTCGCGTTCGCAGATGCTGTCCTGACTGCAAATGTTACAGTGATTGTGCTACCGAGAATATTTTAATGGATTGTTCTGACCTCTTCAAGAATGGTTGGCATCCGATGAATCCCTGGTTGACTCGTGACGGCAAAAGACTTGTGTCTCTCAGTCGAAATCGATCTGAGGTCCAGATCAGATATTATTTTATTGACTTTGGTTTGTCGACCCAATTCGCTCCACGACAACGCGATCGTCTCGTCAGGGGCAACCTCGGTCGAGTACCAGCTCCGGAGCAGCAATCTGGACAACCTTACGACCCGTTTAAATATGATATCTATGTTCTCGGGACCGTATATCAAACCAAGATTGTGGACGTGCGTATTCCTTTCTTGTTCTTCGACCCCCCCGCGGATTAATACGGCATCGGCAGGGGTTCAAAGGATTGGATCGGTTAAGGAATCTAGCTCAAAAGATGATGAAGCCGAATCCAGCGGAACGTCCCACTGCTTTGGAAGCGCTGATGATGTGGGGTGGTATGTTATCAATGCCGAATTTGCCTCGCCCGTGGGTGAGGCTATCCGCAACAGACGAAGGGCAGCTCGAACGCATCGCGCTGGACGTCGTTGGCATGGTCCGGGGCTCCGTTGGATTGTAACTCACGGTCGATGGCAGTATCATTACGCCACATCACTACATATCATGGAACATTATTCAGTAAGCTGTTACCAGAGTGCATCAGAAGGCGTTGATTGATTAGATGAATAGCATCACAATGGAAGCTGTAATCATGTCTACCCATAGCAACTAGGCAATACCTGTATCTCCAAAGCCCCAGTATCCACACCTCGCATTGACGCGCTATGATTGAATCGTTTACGAGGCACTCCATTCTTTATCTCTTTCTCGTTGGCGCAATCCAAGTCTATTACATGATGGAAACGCTCACTTGTATTGACATATTGGTAGACCGTGACTGGGGTTGGAAAAACCCAACCAAATTGAATTCCGAAACACAATGTGGATTACTCGTCGTAGGAGTCATGATACCCCGGATCATGCACAGCAACCCTTAAGCTAGCTTACATCTCCGCAGTCCACTAAACTTCCGAACCATCTTTTCCCCCACAAGCGAAACACACTCGTCAAGAACCGAACGCGCCACTTCAACATCGCAACCTTGATCGCCATAGTACCGTTAAGACTCCAGTGGCACCTTATATCACAATTAGAATCACGTGTTTTCTCGCTCAATAACCAGCTGAAACAACGGGCGAAAACTAACTGATACTCAATGACTTGACTTCCTACAGTGTCATTAAAATTCATTATATTACGTCTTGCAGCGACCAACCCTGGCTGACACATTGGGCACGTTTCGTTCGGTTCTCTGACCTGCATCGACAAATCAGTAGAAAGCGAAATGATACGGACGCTCAACGATCGAAACGAGAATCAACATGGCCGATGGGCTACCGGGCTTGCAAGTAGTTTTGCCTTTCACAAGTGAAACCTCCTTGAAACGCAAATTGTTGATCTCTCACCCATTCCATATGTTATTGCAACAATCCTCCACGATCCCCCAGTAGAAACAGGCACGTACGGTCACTGGGGCTGTGATCAGTGTGATGCACCTCCCAACCCGCATTCATAGCTCTGATCTACATTCACGACCAGATCGAAAGCAAAAATACATTCACGGATGCTGAAATAGCGAAACTCCCTTTCGTGACTTCAATGCCTCCAGCTGACGCCCAGCGGATGTTGCCATGATATACAAGACACAATAGAAACCATGAGAAAACAATAAATATATAACACAGTCGGGACGGGCAAGCCCGCCTGGAAGAGTCCATTGATGGTGTGAGGTGGCGTGATACCCAGCTCAAGCTGCAAGCTCGAGGTTGGCCGAAGTACAAATCATCGATTTACTCCTGTGTAAATCTGCCAGTGTTTGTACACCCGAGCCAATCTGCGTGGGATTGCTGAAGGGATCTGTGCCACGGTTCGATCAGTCGAGCTACGACGTGAGCATGATGTTGAGCGACTCACTGTCTGAAGAGGCAACACTTCGCGAATCATCCGAGTTGCACGCTGTGAGAGAGGAAGGGCACGAGCAGGGACGATTGATCTCAGCGCCAGATAGGAGGTTGTGTCGATTGTCAACACGAGGGAAAGAATTGAAGGGTAAGGAATGCTGGGGGGCCGAATTCGCCTCCATGAGTTGACGCCGTCCCTCTTCGCTGGAAGACTAGTGAAAAATCGTCCATGTCAGATACCACTCAAGGATGGACATGAAATCACGAACAACGACTTCTGCTCTGAGCTTTTTGAGCGATTGACAAGCTCTTCCAATGGATGTCGAGGTGCCTCCAAAGAATTCGGCGTAATCCTTACTTAGACTAGTTGCGCTACTATACGCGCGGGATTGTAATCTGTACGTGCTGCGCTTCAACCTGGTAAATCAAAGTAAGGGAAGACATATACTCGGGAGAAGAAAGGGATCTACAATTCGAGACGTTGCTCGGTTTCCCGTACGAAGCTTGGTTTGAGCAAGAGACCATCTTCAATAGCTTTCTTGAAGAATGTTTCTGTCTCGTCCAAGAGGGATTCCAATACTTTAATTTTGTTGCTGGGGAGGTGGAACCGAGCCATAGAGATGAGGAGCCCAAGTAATGTTATTCCGCCCATGATGAAACCAAAGGTATTGGAAGAGATAGCGAATCCTTCGGTGGTCATGGTGGATGGGTACACGGTGATGGGGCGAAGATAGCGACATGCTGGTCTTTATCGTCGCGACTTGCTGTGGGGGACCTGAACATGCCTCTACCTCGAGGTAAGTAATTGTTATTTTTGATGTCGGGCCCAATTATTGTGAGCCTTTTTGTGGACCTATGTGGACCTACAATACGCAGTGGACAGCGTGGCTGTGCATTTCTACTCTTGAACTTATTCATGACGGATGCGAGTCCTGACTTCCTGCAAGAATGGGAGACCTTTTGGGGCGAAAGATACGAGTTCTTCAAAAGTAAATCTTATATTCTCCGACCGCGCTATCATCCAGACTGGCAGCCTTCGTGGAGATTCGATACCGATCCGAATCCCCTCCTTGAACTCTTCGAGGATAGCATAACTTCGTGGGTAAGTCGCTTCTCCCGATTCGATAATCTACCCTTCGCCTCACAAATTTCCAGAGAGCGGCTCTTCTCGATGCCACAGATGAAAGAAACGGAAAGGACGTGTTCATCAAAAGAGTTGACCTCAGGACCCACCCCAACGAATTCAAGATCGCGTTGCGCCTAGGATCGTCGGGATCTCGGGGCGATAAAATGAACCACTGTGTCCATGTGCTCGATGTCTTTCAAGACGCGGAGGAGTCTAATTACCAGTACATCGTCATGCCGGTTCTTCGCCCGTTCGGCGAGCCCAACTTCACCTCGCACGGGGAAGTCATAGAGTTTGTAAACCAGACTCTGGAGGTGAGGATTTCCCACCTTCCAGCATGTTATCTTTTCTGAGTGTCCTGTTCAGGGTCTCGTATATATGCATGCCCAAAATGTGGCACACCGGTTGGTGGATTTCGCGTTCGCGGATGCTGTCCTGACTGCAAATGTTACAGTGATTGTGCTACCGAGAATATTTTAATGGATTGTTCTGACCTCTTCAAGAATGGTTGGCATCCGATGAATCCCTGGTTGACTCGTGACGGCAAAAAGGATATCTCCCTCAGTCGGAATCGGTCTGAAGTCCAGATCAGATATTATTTCATCGACTTCGGTCTGTCGACCGAATTCGCTCCAGGACAACGCGATCGTCTCGTGACTGGCGAATTCGGTCGAGTACAAGCCCCAGAGCAGCTCACTGGACAACCTTACGACCCGTTTAAATATGATATCTATGTTCTCGGAACTGTGTATCACACCAAGATCGTGAACGTGCGTATTCCTTTCTTTTTCTTCGACCCCCCCGCGGATTAATACGGCATCGGCAGGGGTTCAAAGGATTGGATCGGTTAAGGGATCTAGCTCAAAAGATGATGAGGTTGGATCCAGCGGAACGTCCCACTGCTTTGGAAGCGCTGATGATGTGGGGTGGTATGTTATCAATGCCAAATTTGCCTCGCCCGTGGGTGAGGCTATCCGCAACAGACGAAGGGCAGCTCGAACGCATCGCGCTGGACGTCGTTGGCATGGTCCGGGGCTCCGTTGGATTGTAACTCACGGTCGATGGCAGTATCATTACGCCACATCACTACATATCATTGAACATTATTCAGTAAGTTGTTACCAGAGTGCATCAGAAGGCGTTGATTGATTAGATGAATAGTATCACAATGGAAACTGTAATCATGTCTACCCATAGCAACTAGGAAATAACTGTATCTCCAAAGCCACCATCCATCTCTCGCATTGACGCGAATCGTTTACGAGGCACTCAATTCTTTATCTCTTTCTCGTTGGCGCGATCCATAATATCAAGTTTATTCCATGATGGAAATGCTCACTTGTATTAACAAATTAGTAGCCAGTGACCAGGGTTGGAAAAACCCAAGTCAATCGAATTCCGAAACACAATGTGGATTACTCATCGTAGGAGTCATGATACCCCGGATCATCCACAGCAACCCTTAAGCTAGCTTACATCTCCGCAGTCCACTAACTTGAACCATCTTTTGCCCCACAAGCGAAACACACTCCTCAAGAACCGAACGCGCCACTTCAACATCGCAACCTTGATCCAGTGGCGCCTTTTATCACACTTAGAATCAGTGTTTTCTCACTATTGATTCTCCAGCTGAAACAACGGGCGAAAACCAACTGATACTCAATGACTTGACTTCCTACAGTGTTATTAGTAAAATTCATTATATTACGTCTTGCAGCGACCAACCCTGGCTGACACATTGGGCACGTTTCGTTCGGTGCTCTGACCTGCATCGACAAATCAGTAGAAAGCGAAATGATACGGACGCTCAACGATCGAAACGAGAATCAACATGGCCGATGGGCTACCGGGCTTGCAAGTAGTTTTGCCTTTCACAAGTGAAACCTCCTTGAAACGCAAATTGTTGATCTCTCACCCATTCCATATGTTGTTGTAACAATCCTCCATGATCCCCCAGCAGAACAGGCACGTACGGTCACTGGGGCTGTGATCAGTGTGATGCACCTCCCAACCCGCATTCATAGCTCTGATCTACATTCACGAACAGATCGAAAGCAAAAATACATTCACGGATGCTGAAATAGCGAAACGAGAACCAGTACATCTAATCACGGTACTTCATTTCAACGACCGACAAGATCCCTTTCGTGACTTCAATGCCTCCAGCTACTAACGCCCGCGCATGTCGAGTCGTCCCGAACTCGCGAAGAATCTCGTCTTCGTTGCCCATCAGTTCTGCTACGGTAAGGAGTTGGACCGAAGGTATCTTCCGTTCGTGCGAGGGAAGATCGCATGGGGCTGAGTGGATTAAGATTAAGCAGGAGGTACAGGGGTAGTAGAGTCACGGTTGGTTTGTCCTAATCGTTGCTGCCAACGAGTCATGCATATTTATACCATTACTTGTGCTGCTAGTAGAGTTAGGTCGACTGTAATTTGTAGAGTTTCTCCTCATTCTTCTCCTACGTAATCTGATTCAGCATTCAAATATTCACGGCAGTAGTTATCTTTACTGTGCTGATGGTGATCAATAATTTAATACAAGTTTGCGGCAGCGGATGTTGCCATGATATACAAGACACAATAGAAACCATGAGAAAACAATAAATATATAACACAGTCGGGACGGGCAAGCCCGCCTGGAAGAGTCCATTGATGGTGTGAGGTGGCGTGATACCCAGCTCAAGCTGCAAGCTCGAGGTTGGCCGAAGTACAAATCATCGATTTACTCCTTTGTAAATCTGCCAGTGTTTGTACATCCGAGCCAATCTGCGTGGGATCGCTGAAGGGATCTGTGCCACGGTTCGATCGGTCGAGCTACGCCGTGAGTATGATGTTGAGCGACTCACTGTCTGAAGAGGCAACACTTCGCGAATCATCCGAGTTGCACGCTGTGAGAGAGGAAGGGCACGAGGGGGGACGATTGATCTCAGCGCCAGATAGGAGGTTGTGTTGATTGTCAATACGAGGGAAAGAATTGAAGGGTAAGGAATGCTGGGGGGCCGAACTCGCCTCCATGAGTTGACGCCGTCCCTCTTCGCTGGAAGACTAGTGAAGAATCATCCGTGTCAGATACAACTCGAGGAGGGGCGTAAAATCACGAACAACAACTTCTGCTCTGAGGCTTTTGAGTGATTGACAAGCTCTTCCAATGGATATCGAAGTGCCTCCAAATAATTCGGCGTAGTCCTTGCTTAGGCTAGTTGCGCTACTATACGCGCGGGATTGTAACAGGCACGTCCTTTCCCTCAACCTGGTGCGTAGAGTGAGTCGGGCCCAAGACGCAGCAAACGAAATAGGTTTTACGTTGCTAGACGCTCTTCAGTCTCCCTAACAAATTGTGGCTTGATAAGGAGACCATCTTCGACAGCTTTCCTGAAGAAAGTCTCTGTCTCCTCTAACAGTGATTCCAATACTTTGATCTTATTACTCGGAAGGTGAAACCGAACCATATTGATGATGAGGGCAAGCAAGGTTATTCCCCCCATGATGAAACCAAAGGTATTGGAGGAGATAGTGAGTGTTGCGGTGGTCATGATGGGTAGGTGCGCAGTGGTGTGATGAGGGCGACGAAGCCCATCACGACGTGCTCTTTATCACGTCGTAACTTGCTGTGGGGGACCTGAACATGCCCCTGCCTCGAGGCAATTGTTGTTTTGATTTCGGCGTCAATTATCGTGAACCTTTTGTGGACCGATGTGGACCTACAAAATGGACAATATTAGTGGCAGTGCTCGCCTACTCTTGTCCTCAGATCGTATTCATGACGAGTTCGGCTCGACCTCTTGACCAGCTGAAAGACTGGGAGATCTTTTGGAAAGACAGATACTACTTCTTCAAAAGTAAATCTTATATTCTCCGACCGCGCTATAATCCAGCTTGGCAGCATTCGTGGAGATTCGATACCGATCCGAATCCCCTCCTTGAACTCTTCGAGGATAGCATAACTTCGTGGGTGAGTTGCTTCTCCCTATTCGTTAATCTACCCTTCGCCTCACAGATATCCAGAAAGCGGCTCTTCTCGATGCCACAGATGAAAGAAACGGAAAGGCCGTGTTCATCAAAAGGGTTGACCTCAGGACCCACCCCAACGAATTGAAGATCGCGTTGCGTCTAGGATCGTCACAATCTCGGGGCGATAAAATGAACCACTGTGTCCATGTGCTCGATTTCTTTCAAGACGCGGACGAGTCTAATTACCACTACATCGTCATGCCGGTTCTTCGCCCGTTCGGCGAGCCTAACTTCACCTCGCACGGGGAAGTCATAGAGTTTGTAAACCAGACTCTGGAGGTTAGGATTTCCCACCTTCCAGCATGTTATCTCTTCTGAGTGTCCTGTTCAGGGTCTCGTATATATGCATGCCCAAAATGTGGCACACCGGTTGGTGGCTTTCGCGTTCGCAGATGCTGTCCTGACTGCAAATGTTACAGTGATTGTGCTACCGAGAATATTTTAATGGATCCTTCTGACCTCTTCAAGAATGGTTGGCATCCAATGAATCCCTGGTTGACTCGTGACGGCAAAAAGGATATTTCCCTCAGTCGAAATCGGTCTGAAGTCCAGATCAAATATTGTTTCATAGACTTCGGTCTGTCGACCGAATTCGCTCCAGGACAACGCGATCGTCTCGTAACTGGCGAATTTGGTCGAGTACCAGCTCCAGAGCAGCAATCTGGACAACCTTACGACCCGTTTAAATATGATATCTATGTTCTCGGGACCGTATATCAAACCAAGATCGTGGACGTGCGTATTCCTTTCTTTTTCTTCGATCCCCCCGCGGATTAATACGGCATCGGCAGGGGTTCAAAGGATTGGATCGGTTAAGGAATCTAGCTCAAAAGATGACGAGGCCGAATCCAGCGGAACGTCCCACTGCTTTGGAAGCGCTGATGATGTGGGGTGGTATGTTATCAATGCCAAATTTGCCTCGCCCGTGGGTGAGGCTATCCGCAACAGACGAAGGGCAGCTCGAACGCATCGCGCTGGACGTCGTTGGCATGGTCCGGGGCTCCGTTGGATTGTAACTCACGGTCGATGGCAGTATCATTACGCCACATCACTACATATCATGGAACATTATTCAGTAAGCTGTTACCAGAGTGCATCAGAAGGCGTTGATTGATTAGATGAATAGTATCACAATGGAAGCTGTAATCATATCTACCCATAGCAACTAGGCAATACCTGTATCTTCAAAGCCCCAGTATCCACACCTCGCATTGACGCGCTAGTATGATTGAATCGTTAACCAGGCACTCAATTCTTTATCTCTCTCTCGTTGGCGCGACCCGTTCTGGAACCATGATATCAAGTCTATCCCATGATAGAAATGCTCACTTGTATTAACAAACTGTAGACAGGGACTGGGGTTGGAAAAGCCCAAGCAAATCGAATTCCGAAACACAATGTGGATTGCTCGTCGTAGAAGTCATGATATCCCGGATCATCCACAACAACCCTTACACCGCAGTCCACTAAACTTCCGAACCATCTTTTTCCCCACAAGCGAAACACAATCCTCAAGAACCGAACGCCCGCCACCACCATTGTACCGTCAAGGCTTCTCTTTCAAGTCCAGGTGCCTCGACAATAAGTTGCAACGAGCGGGCCACTCACTATATTTCACAGCCTCGCCAATCACATCTCCTCCAGGCTTGCTGTATGTTCCCGATCTTTATATTTCAGTGGAGCCTCATTAAAATTCTTTATACTACGTCTTGCAGCGACCAAGCCCGGCCGACTCTGATCTGCATCAACGAACAACTAAATACGTATATACGGACGCTCAAACGTCGGAACAAGAAACTGCATGGCAAAATGATACCCTTGATACGCAGCCAGCGACCCTTATCTCCTCCCCAACCCACTCAGCTCCCAAGCCATCCTCCTCCTCACAAACGGAATACTCCCCGCGATCCAAAGCGCCCAATCCCTCACCGTCGCAGAACTAATGGGCAACCACCAATACATCTTCTCCCTATACTGCATACCCGCGATCGAGAGGATCTTTTTCGTAAGCCCGATGACTTCGAGCCCGCGTGCGTGTCTGCTTTCGGCGAATTCGCGGAGGATGGTGTCGGCTTCCGAGACGGACTTGGTGGAGGAGACTTCGATGTGGTTAATCAGTGATTCCCCGAGGAAGATGGCGTCCCGTAACCCGAGGTTCATCCCTTGTCCACCAGCTGGCGAATGAATATGAGCAGCATCTCCCACCAGAAGGATCACTCCTCCTTCCGGTTCCGGTTCCTTCTTCCCGGACTCCTCCCCCTCCTCTCTGGCAGACCCGAAATAGGTGAACATCTTATCCGCGATAGCAGCGCAGTTGCGAAACCGTGTCGACCAAACGACGTCCTTGATTGATACCGGTTTACCACTCGGATTGACAACTGGATCGGACGACAATCGATACGGTCCGAACCAATCCACACAATTCTGCAAATACTCTTTTGACGGCAAACGTGGAACATCCCCCTCTTCCAACGGTACCCCACATCCAATGCGGAAGAGTTGTTCGGACGTCGTGAGTCCTCCAGTGTTGGCGAGATACTCGTTGCATGTGGGTGGTAAGGCGGCGCAGAGGAAGAAGCCATCAGAAGACATGGTACCTGAGAAGGGGATATCTGCAGGGCTGGTGATGGGACCTTCGAAAGTGACGTCTGCGAGAATCATTTGAGCGAGGTTGGTGGACTTCTCTTCGTTTGTCCCCATCGGGTCTTTGAAGTCGATTCCAGCTGAAGTGCGAACCTACAGCGAGCCCCCGTGACATGAGCCTCGTACTGCGACAGAGGGGGGCAAGAGGGGCAGGGACTTACCACAGACCGTGCACCATCCGCACCAACGACATACTCTGCTCTAACAACCCTCCCATCCTCAAACACTACATCCGTCAATCTCGGATTCGCATCGTTACGCTTCAACGTCACCACCTTCACAGACCTCTGCACCACCCCTCCCAAACTCTCAAACTTTCGTCCGAGAGCATGTTCGGTAAGACATTGTGGCACAATGAGCGCGTAAGGATGGCGAGTGTATTGGTCGAGGTATTTCATACAGGGGCTGATGAGGGCTTGTGAGCGGGAGCCCATGAAGAGGCGGGTTGTTTTTGTGCCTTGGGAGACGATATCGTCGCCGCAACCGATCGTGTCTAGTGCCTGTATATATGTATATTTCATGACTCATGAGTGTGCGAGGGAGGGAAAATGGAGGGAGCTTACTTCGAGAGTAGCAGCATGGACTATGATCGCGCGAGAGGTGTTCTCGCCCTCTTGGACAGCGTCAACGACGACGAAATCGTGAAAGTCGTGGTGGAGGAGTGAAAGAGCGGTAGCGAGTCCTGTTGGACCTGCTCCTACGATGAGGACTTTCGTGCTCTCCGGAAGAGACATGGTGGTCAGGGTTCTCGAGGATGCCCCTGTCCATAACTCAGGGGTCTCACCATATCGCAAATTGAATTGAGGTATATAGAGTGTACGCCGGGGTGCCCCGCTGGCCTGGTCACGTCGCGGGTCACGGCCGCTTAGACAGGGAAGCGTGACCTCGCCCAGTACACGCGCCCCGCCGGATGTACTGCCGCGTTTGGCAGGAC